>VZTT01048982.1:40535-69947 GCA_013400855.1 Buphagus erythrorhynchus
CCCCCTCATCTGCAAAACAACCAGCAGCAGCAGCAAAAGCAAGACTCCTGCGCCGCCGACTACAAGAGGGTTAAAAGTGTAGATTGGATTTCACCCCGGGAAATCTAGCACACGGAGTGAACTTGAATCTTTGGCTATTTAAGGAGGACTGGAGTTTGTTGTGAAGTTGTGGTGATCCAGAGCAGAGCCCCGTCCTGATTGATTTCATCTTCCTTGAGTCTCAGATGACTGTAAAATGAATAGATGAAATTATTCCTTTTTGAGGCTTTTCTTAGGGGCTCTCCGGGCAGCGTGTTCTCAAAGCGAAGTCATGATGTATTCTCCAATCTGTCTCACTCAGGTATAGACGCTTTTATTTAATTTATTTGTTAATTTATTTATTTTCACGTGTTTGTTGGGATTTTTTTTTTTTAAATTTTTTTATATATGTGTGGGGTGGTAATGAGTCATTGCGAGTAGTTGTAACGGGTTAAAGCACAGTCGTAACTGCTTGTCAGATCCAAACTCCTCTCTCAGGAGGGAATATTAGAGAATAAACTGTACCACGCCATTGTTTTGGGGAGATCCATTCAAAGTGTCACTTGCAGACAAATACTGTTAATTGTTGGTGCATAAGAAGTCAAAGGTTAGCAAACTGGAAATGAGCATAATAATCCTAAAAAACCGTGTTTGAGAAGTATTGACTTGATTGGAATCCAACGATTTGCACTCTTTTCAGCTCGCCTGTTTACATACAGCCTAATGAAAGGGTTTGAAAGGAAAAGTGCTTTTTTTGACAAAACACGACCACTGGCCGGTGCGAAATAATCCCGTCTTATGCTTAATTAATAATATGCAGGCTGCCAGCAATGAGGGAGATGTGAGCGGGGATGACCAAGATGTGCCGTGTTTTCTCCTTCGGTTATACAAGGGCACGGGTTTTTTCCCCCCTCCCCGCTAAATTGTGGTGCTGGCGGAGGAGCGTGCCCTCTCCCCAGCACGGGGAGAGACCGACCCTTTTACTACAACCGCGCTTGCGGCCGCGTTCCGATCCCGAGCGGCGGCTGTCAGCGGGACGGCGGGAGGGGAGCGGCGGCCGGCGCGGTGCGGCGCGGGGCGCGGAGCGGGGCGCGGAGCGGAGGGCGGGGGGCAGCCCGAGCGCGGGTCCCCGCCGCGGCAAAACGCAGATTTGGAAACCCGAGGGGTTTCGGGAGCATGTTTGGGAAGTTCCCCGGGTGGCCCTGGAGCGTCCTCGCCCGGCGTGCGATATCGGCGAACGACTGCCGGGGCACCGGAGCCTGTTTCGGACGGTAAACCCGGTCTGCAAAGCCCGGGGATAGTTCTCAGCTTTCGTGAAAGTCTGTCTTAGGAGGATGTGATGTAAACTGATTAAGCGATAACTGCCTGCTTCCACATTGGTGCAACAAATAGCTAAAGAAGCAGAAAATGTGCGAAAGTAATGTCTGCTGCAAGGCTGCTGCAGAGAGGCCAACGATGCACTTACAGTTGCACCGTGAATAAATAAGTGTGATTTAAGTTATTCCGCATTTGCAAACCATTGTAATTCGAAAGGCCTGAAGTATTCATAAATTGTTATTGAAGATGGAAACAATGATAAGACTTATTCAGTGATTGGACACAGTCCTGCAGTTTTTTGGCTGACACATTTTTTATTGTTTATATTTTGTTTGGCATCTAAATGTGATTGACTTAGATATGGATATTTTCAGTAAGTAAACGTGAGCTGCAGTGGAAGAAAGTGTTATTGAGATATTTCTTCTTCAAAAGAGAAACACAGGAAGCATTTTATGTAACAGATACGCACATGCTTGCAGGTACACACATAGAAATAATTGCTTAGCGTGGAATCTGTGGTTAGAAAATTAATTCTCTGTAGGCTGTCCAGTGCGTGAAATTACTGGCAGGCAATAAGACCTCTGCCTCAGAATATAAACCTGAGAGTGCAACTTAAGAAAGCATTTTTTGCATTTGAAACGCAGATTTTCACAATCACCTCTTTTACAGCAGTAATTAAGTATCTGTTTTCTACTCTAATGACTTTTTTTTTCCATTATATTTTCTTTTTGGACTCATTGATGCAATACGTTTCCTCATTCTGTACAAATTTGTGTTAAAATTCTGCGTTCAGGTATATACAAAAAATGCTACATTGTACTTCTACTGCCATTAATCCAAGAAGGCAGTTCCTGGTTTTTGTGCATTGATACTCTCCCCATAATATTTTAAAATCATGCTCTACCATATGCCATGCAGAGACAGTTCCCATTTGGTGATACATACATGGAACATAGTTGCAGCAAATTGATTTTACTTTGGAATCTTTTTTCTACCTTCTTGGAATGATAAGAGCAGTTTATAAATAATTTTTTCTCTACATAAATTAAAAATTAAAATGATGCCAGCAGTGAGAACTTATACCTTGCATTCTTTGTTTGTTTAAGGCAAAATATTGATTAATCTCACTTTGAGTAGCAACTGCATTAAAGTATTACTGCCAAAATTGTTCCCTTTACTGTATTCTCTGTCTCTAGGACTCTTGCAATGCACATTGACTGTGGTAGTATATGTTAAGAAAAAAGTATTTTGGTAAAAGTAAACACAGAACACCTGTTTGAACGGAGCTACTTGTGAAAGTGGTAGTTCAGTTTGTGCCGAGACAGCACTAAAGCACATTTTAGTAACAAGTCTAAAATCCAAAGTACGGCTTTAAGACAAACCTTGGCAATTTGAGTGTTACCCGTCACACTTGCAATCAAAGTTTGGTGGGTGAAAATAACTCCAAGGTAGAAGAAAACTTACCAAATGCAATTTAATTTTGGGTGCTCCTTTCCTCTCTTTCCCATATACCTGTTTCTCTATGTTTTGTAATGAGTGGTAACTGCATTTATCTGTCTTGCTGAGGCACTAATAGGATGCAGTTACTGCATGCCTTTTAGTACTTGCTCTCTTGTGATATTTTTGCCGTGGCTTATTATGTTACAGTAGTCCAAAATCTCAGAATATGTAGTATTTTCTTGCACTCCTATATGTTGTTTCACTAGGTATGAGAAAATCCATGCAGAGAAATTGACTAGATTAAATTTTCTGTATAAAAATTCCATACTTCTACCCACTGTATTTATTGTACAGTCCTCAGTTTGAACTTTCATGCAAATTTTCAAAGTGAAAGATAGGAGAGGAGCACTGCATATCCTCTTTACCTTTTCAGTAAAGAAAACCTGGCCTATCTATTGTCATTATATGACAAACTGCTATTTTTTCCTTTCTTTTCTATGTAGCTTTTCCTTTCAAACTACATAGATATTCTATAGTGACTTCCATTTTAATTTAAATTGCCAATGCACAATTGTTCACCTGAGCTATTTGATGTGACATTTGAAAACCTTACCTTTATAAATCACATAAATTGCAAGAGCAACTGTGACACATGACCAGGTGCCACATAAAAACAAAAAAATAATTCACTATTGTCTATATGAATATTAAGGAGGAAAACCAAAATTCTGTAGATATCTTTTTAGGAGGTTCCATGGAGCATGTGTGTGATTAATTGCAAATGTCCATTTAAGATCATTTTTATGGGCGCTTCCCCATGTCAAGTGGTATTTCCATTTGAAAATACTCCAGGTGCACAATGAATAGCTCAAAAAATCTGATAAAATTGCTTTCAAACAGGATGTTCTTTGCTGTGTTTCTCCTCCACACTTTTCACCTATATTTATATCTTTAGGGCTTAACAATACTGTGAAAGAAAGCCTGAATACAGTTTTTAAAAGGTTGGAGTTTCTGATGTGTATGTTTTTGTTTTTTTTTCCCCGTCTTTTTGAAAAGGAAACATTCAACTGCTACAGAATTAGTATTACTGGAATTTAAACAGTGAAATTCTCTATAAAATTTTCATAGATATAAAATGTTATAGGTTATTGTTGTTAATACTATATGCATTACCTCAAGGCATAGTCAATCTGAAATAATTTATGATGCTCTTCTTCAAAATTGAAACTAGATGTGCAGTATTTTACTAGTGTAGAATATGTCCATGTTTACTTTATTGCCATTTGAAGTTATAAATGCCAAAGTCTGTTTAGATGTAGGGGAAATCATTGTATTGAGGCAAAAATTAATTTCTCCCAAAGCTCTTCAGCCACCTGCCTTCACCCCACCTTTAGCCACAGCTGTTAGAATTTTCAAAATCTATATTAAATCTGTTTTATTCAGCCTGAAATGAATGATAAGGATTTAACGCTGTAGAGCCTTTATGCTTCCATTAATTTAAAAAAAAAATTTTGAATACTTAAATTAAGATGACATCTGTAGGAGAAAAAATAAACTTTCTTTAATAGTTATAATTGAAAGGGAAAAAAGCATGGCATCAGAAAGCATATGAAGATAGGAAAGTCTTATCATGGGCTGTGGTTGCTCAGAGCAGTGCTGCCTTCCCACACAAAGAACAGATTGTGGTTTAACTCTTTCCATGGCCTAGTTTTATGTGCCAGTATAGTATCAGAATTGTTCAAATCTGTGCTGGAAACTACTAATCAGTTTAATTGTTGCCTTTGTAGGTCTTTGTCAAGCATCATAATATAATGAAATTGTTTATGTCCTGGAATATCTTCCTGTATTGCCTCTCTGCTCTTTTTTTCCTTTTTTTCCCCCTTCACTTAATTTTTTTCCCTATGAAGTCAACATGATCATAGGTAAACTGCTTGTAACTTTTCTGTTGTTTTCTGTTTGATTTAAGGATGGTTAGGGAAGAGAGGTAACTAGATCTAGTGGGCTTTGCAACATTCAGGAAATTTTGAAGTTTGTTTGAAATTCAAAGATTTAAATATGGAATTCTTTGCCTGAAGCTTCACAGTCTGCACTCTATAATTGAGACCATTAGTTATACTTTCATCATTTTTACCTAATGGAGTTAATCAGCCTATTGATTAAACATAATTCATTCCTTGTCTAGCAGCGTAACTAAAATAGTAGTTTGTTAATTGTATTCTTGAATATAATTGCATAAAAAAGGTTCAGTTTTAGTTTGATTGCACTGTGCCACTAAGTATGATGAGCAATCTGCGTGGTATTTAAAACCAAATATCCCTGCACACAGGAAGAAAGATACCTCCTGTAGGGTCTCCCTTTCAACCCAAAATACAGTAATGTTTGATAAGCAGATTGCAGTGTTTTAAACAGCAGACTTGTTAATGGAAAATAAGTTTTTGGGGAAGGTCTATTTAGATATTAACATGGATGTGTAGGATGGTACTTTAAGCAGACAAACCAAATTAATTTAATTGCTATAGGATGTGCTTGTAGACAACAACTAAGCATTACCTCCTTAATGCAATCCATATTGCTGCTAGGCAGAAGATAAGAACTTGCAGGTGAAGCCAGACAACAGAAAGGGATATTTTGAAACTGTAAATAAATTGCACGGATTTCACAAAAGCAGCATTGGACCAGCAGTGGACTCATAATGTCTTTTTGCCACAGCATGCAGAAACACAAAGAATGCAAAGTTTGTGCCAAGTTGCCATTTTTCATTGTACACCTCAGATTGATTTTTAAGGGGCTTAGAATAATTGCCACACTCATGTGATCAGTTAACAAATTAACTGACTCTATGGGGCTTCAAAATTCACAGTGGAACTGCTGGAAGGACATAAATGTAATTTTTGTTCTCACCTTCATAAAGTCTTAATTTTACAGAGTTTGGGGATGGTGGGAGGGAAGCAAGAAGTACAGAAGCTTCTGTTCAGGATTTGTATATGACAAGTTGTGTCTTTTGCCTGCTTTTCCTTACTGTATACTGGTTTCTCTAGTTACCACCACTGGAATGGTGCTGTTTCAGTGCTGGAATGTTGGACGTTTGATAAGAAAATGGATCAAGTTTAATGGCGCATGCTCTTTGTGCCACCAGCCGTCTCTTGCTGAGAGCATGCTCCAAAAGCGGGAACTGTGTGGCATTACACTGAGCATGTATATGCTTTGTGTTTCTGTGCCACAGAGAAGAGAAATGAACTGTGGCATTTGCCTCAGCCTTCTGAACATTTCTGCTCAGATTTTTTAAAACAGTGTAGCATCCTCTTTGTGCAATGGTACTTTTCTCTTGATGCTAGCTGTTCACTCAAAATTTAAATGTTAGGAGCAAAACATCTCGGTGGCATCTCTTAAATTATGTTGTCTCTGCAGTGTTGTGGGATGGAATGAGGGGAGGAGTACAAAATAAAATTTTCACATGGTTCTTTGAAAGAATGAAATATGGGAAAAAACGTAATTCTCTATGCACTTTTTGTCTGTTGCCTGACAAAGTAATAATTTCATAAAAGGTGTTATGCAGAAATTTGCGTAAATTTTAAGTGTTTATTATCTTTGTCTCGTATTTCACTTAAAGATTTTCAGAAACGTTTCTTGATACTGCTTTCGTTATGAGGACTTGCTGACTTTGAGTTTTCTTGTTCTCTTCTTCTTTTTTTTTTCCTTCACTTCTTTCCACAGGATGAATTTCACCCGTTCATTGAGGCACTTCTTCCACATGTCCGTGCAATTGCCTATACTTGGTTCAATCTTCAGGCTCGAAAACGCAAGTACTTTAAAAAACATGAGAAACGAATGTCAAAGGATGAGGAAAGAGCAGTCAAGGATGAGCTACTTAGTGAAAAGCCTGAAATTAAACAGAAGTGGGCATCCAGGCTTCTGGCCAAGCTGCGCAAAGATATTCGCCAAGAGTTCCGGGAGGATTTTGTGCTCACAGTTACTGGGAAGAAGCACCCATGCTGTGTATTGTCCAATCCTGACCAGAAGGGCAAGATTAGGAGAATCGATTGCCTGCGACAGGCTGACAAAGTCTGGCGTCTGGATCTAGTCATGGTGATCCTGTTCAAAGGCATCCCCTTGGAAAGTACGGATGGAGAACGTCTCATGAAATCCCCACATTGCACAAATCCAGCACTTTGCGTCCAGCCACATCACATAACAGTATCAGTCAAGGAGCTTGATTTGTTTTTGGCATACTACGTGCAGGAGCAAGGTAGGAAGCAGATTGTCATGTTTCTATGTTAGTATGTCAGACTCTGACTCCAAGTAGCCTTGTTTCCCCTGTGGGCTGGCTTCCAGTGAAACATTGTTCTGTGGTCTATGGATGTAGTGTGGCTACATATACATTTGTAAATCAGCATACAAATATACTTAAACACACGCACATTCCTGCAGACCTGTGTGACATGCATATTTGACATACGTGCCTCTTTCAAAAGAGACCAAGGCAGTACTTTCACTCCACTGAAGTTGCCTTTTATTTTTTCTGAAAAAGTGGCAGTACATAGTTGTGACTTCAGAAAACATTATTTTTTTCAAGTTGTGTTTTTAAAGAAAAGCAAAACAAAACCCCCACCCCAGTACTATTAAGAATAGATGCAGGTATATGCAATTGTACAGTCACAATAAATACTTCAAATATTTATTACTGTCTTTTTAGTTATAAATAATCAAGAAGTAATCCTTAAACAGATGACTCTGCTATCACATTGAAGAGCAATTATAGACTTTCTCATACCTATGAAACAAAGCTTGAAAACACTTTATCACGGCTATATTTCTTTTAAATGCCAAATAGAATCAGAATTGCAGCATACAATATGTAATGTTTTATTTACATTTTACATCAATAGCTCATCTTATCTATTTGAGCTTTAAAGCAAAGATCCAGCTCATAATATTTTGAGAAATTTTTATAAAGAGTATATTTTCATAATCACACTCATATACCTTTAATTGGAAGGTAATTGAAATATGAAAAATTGCAGGAGCTCTATGGAGAAGCTTCTTAAACTTAATATTACAGAATACAAATTAAATCAGATCTTCTTATAATCCTGTGTCGGGGGAAAACCTACTAGCCATATTTCATATATTGGATATTCAATAACAATACCCATAGGCAGATTCCCTAAAATTGTAATTTGCTGTAAGAGGTTGATAGAGGTTTTTTTGTTTGTTTGTTTGCTTTTATTTTTGTTTTGTTTTGTTTTTCTCCTCTCTGATACTAAGCCATCTGAAATACTTTTTCTCTGTAAGGGTCATTTTGGTTCTTTCTGGTAATGATACCATCTACTAAGGGTCTTTGTAATGCTGCTGATCAGCAGCAATAATGCATTTCTTTCTTAGCCACAGATCTCAACTAGGGAAAGTTTGACCATCTGCAGATGATGGGCCATTTCACAACTTGGCCTGGTAGTAGGTAGAAATGGCCTGCAGAAGGGCAGATGGCTGGCTGTTATCTGATGCTCAGTAAATAACTATGAGATTTAACTGGAAAACAAATTGAATTGATTTTGTTAGTAACTAAAAAGTAAAATTGCTTTTCTTCATTTGGTGTATACTCATTCTTTAAGAGGAGAGATACACAATGAAATATTTCTGTTTTAAGTGAATTCTCCTTTAGAATTTACTCATGCAAGTGAAGAACTCTTTTTGTGAACCTATATATCAGGCTCTTTTTTGTTGAATATTTGTTATGGAAAAACAATTGGCTTTTTCTTCCCCCCCACTAGTATTTTTTTGGGCTTTTTGTCTCTCCAGAGCAATAGACACATTTGGGTATTTTACAGCGACTTTGAGTAGCTATGGAGTCTGGTAAATCTGATCCCAAATAATATAGGAAGAAAGATTTCTTTGATAGCATGAAACAAAGTAGCTTAATTACAATTAATTTGTACCTTTAAACTCCTCTTGTGGAAAAAAAAATCAAATTATATTTTGAATGCATATAGCGTAAGTCATAGCTTACTGATTAATTCTATGGATTTACCTGTCTCTAAAAGTCAAAACTACAAAGAGAGGCAAAACAGTTTAAGTAGCTCTTGAGCCAAAGAAACTGGGGTCAGAATACTCTTAACACACTGTTGACTTATAAGCTGTTGAAAGGCAGCAACTTGAAGTGGGAGAAGGAATTGCAGGGCATAGCTGATTTTATTGATTTAAATGTATTGAGAATATAAGTTTATTTAAAACACTTTTGTCTAATTGGAAATGAAGAAGTTAAGCATGCTGTAATATTATAACTTTCAAAGTTACACAATGCTACTTTGAGAATATACTGAAAATGAAGCTGGCTAATTTCTATATACCAAGTTACTCTTAGAAGACCCTTTTGTTTATTGCTAAATGCAGGTATTTTGTATATCTCACTGCTTTACTGTAAATCTTCCATTAATATCTGTTGGCTCTCTTCTTGAAAAGGTCATATTAAGTTGTCTATGTTATTTTTTTTCCATTTTCTCAAACTTTGATTATCTATGCTCATTGAAAGCAGGTTAATTGTGGCACTTTGTAGTGTACTTGATTGAGAGTGCCAGGCTTTGTGAAAGATATGCATTAAGTCAACCAAAATGCTGCATTATACGTATGCCGTTTTGCTTTTTATTTATCTTTCAGAGCACATAAACATGCCTAATAGCACCATGTAAAAACTAAGTGGAAACGTAGAAACAATTAAATCCCTGAACAAAATATGAAGAAGGAATTAGCACATAAAGAATTAGCACATAAAATGAATAAAAGGCCCAATTACTTTGCTTTAAAATAGAAGATTAGGGAAAAAAAAGAGGAGGAAGGATAGTTCGAGTGCCAGTGATGGTTGCCAGTGGCACCAGGATTGGCATCAGACCTTCTTTGTTTAGCCTAGGATGTCTGTGATTTGTTGGTTGGCATCCGCATTGCAGTGCAGAGTAATGTTACAATATATTGACAATTTCCAGATCTAGAAGTGTCAATAATCTTTTCAGTTCTTAACAAAAAGAGTTTCTACTTCCATGTCTGCCTTGAAAGAAGAAATAAGGACTGATCTATGAAGTTCTATCATTGATGAACTTCCTCAGATGCTACTTTTCGCTCATCTCAAAATTCAGCATCTGTTTTCCCCTCTATTCACTTTCTGCTATCCTCTTAAAAAAAAAGAAAAAAAAAGAAAAAAAGAGGATTGACATAGGTTGCAATGCTGCTCCTTTGACTGAAATTGAGGAAGAAAATGTGAAATATCACTGTGATCAATGTTTAACATCAAAATAATCCTTAATCATAACATGCTTCTATGGGGCTCTGCTTATTCTGTGTATCAGGGGCGTCTGTGTGTCCCACACAGATTGTTTATAAAACCCAAACTTGAAAATGGTGTGACATTGTTTCTATTGACAGAATTGTCCTTTTTTTTTTTTTTTTAATTTTTTTTCCCTGTCTGCATCAGAGAGTGTTGATCATTTGGTATGAAATGCATTTCAGTCCATAAAATCATTTGATGGTATTTGATTCAGCGCAGCGCTTATGCTGTGTTCCCGTTGCTACAAGAACCGCCATTTTGTTTGTCGAGTGCCAGGAGAGGGGAAAAAAAAGGCAGACAATGTGCTTGATGCCAATAATGGTTGCCAGTGGCACCGAGGTTGGCATCAGACCCTCTTTGTCTAGTTGCTGAATGCCTTTGATTCGTTGGTTGGCATCCGCATTGCAGTGGGCACATTGGAAAGTTTTTGACAATCAGTGAATGAAAGCTGCAGTACTTGTTTGCTGCAACAGAACCAAGATAATATAAATCTCTCCTTCAGATAGATGTTTTACTTACTCTTATGGAGACTAATTTTAAAAAAAGCTAAAAATTGCCTTATTTTTTTTCTAAATCATAAAGTATCTATAGCAGTGTGCCTTGTCTGCAGAATTCTGAATTCCCTCATCATCTCTGCTAATTTTTTTATTGCAGCATAAATCAAATGCAAACTTGATGTTTGATTTTAGGTAATTCAGCATATACTGAATGAAGCATAGTACACCTTGGGAAATGCTTTGAGAGTTTAAAGAACTGAAGCAGTGGTACATGTAAATGTTAAGATTTTTAAGTGTTTTTAGTGCATATGTCTTTCAGAGTACATTTCTCTGATCAGTCATGTTACTGTTTACATTCTCCTTTGTCCTTATGTAAGGGTGATATAATTGGGGGAGCCCATGTTCCCAGCTGTTAATAAACTCTAGAGTCAAAGAAGGAGAGGATCTTTTAAACTTTCTTGGGAGTGGGGAAGAAAATAGATGCAGATGTCCTTAGTCCTGTAGTGTTCAGGCACTCTTTGTTTTTTTACTTCTTACACCATCAAGATGCTACCACAGCTCCAGCTGTGTGACTTTGTAACCAGGAAATTGGCAAAAAGAATAAATCATTTCTGTTGGAAGTTTTCTAGATAGTTAACGTTAATATTGCTTTCCGGTTAACTGCTATTATCTCGTTAATTAATAAGAAGGATTAGCAGCTCTACCCAAAGGGCTGCACAGAAGGAAGCCTGGCCTATGTGAGTCCCTGAGTTGCTAGACTGTGTCCTGTACCTTGAGGATTGGAGGGGGGTGATCGGCCAGGAAAAAAAAGGAAAAAGGCAAGAGAAATATGAGAGAAGAGTGAGGGCACTTGCCAGCCACGGGGAGAATTTTGTATGCAGGACTGTTGTGCTGAGCTGGCCCTGTGCTGGGGAGGCTGGCAGTGCCCTGCCCTGCTGCAGGTGCCATGCCCTGCTGGGGGGACGTGGGAGGGGGCATGGGCACACCCTGGTGTGGTGCCCACACTCCTAAAAAGCGCACTTGCAGATAAATTCAGCTGGGGTGCAGGGTGCTGCCGCTGCATCGAGCTGAAACTCTCTTGCACTTAGTTTAATGCCAGCAAACTGGCAATCCCTAGCCAAGTGGGGATATCGCTTTCCCAATTCAGACAGTCCTGGCAATGTGTGCCTTGTCTTACTTGAAAAACGTGCCCTCTTCCAGAAGAAATTGTAATTCTTTTTTTAACATGATATGTGTGAATTGCAGGACTGGATGGGTTTATCAATGGCTTGATCTTTTAAAAAACTTTTTGAATTTTGTGAATTTATGTCTGTAGGGAGCTGAAATTTTGAAAGAGGCTTGCATAGTAGTTTTCATGCTAAGTTTTAGTTTTCATTCTGTAAGTAGGGAAAATTTATTGGGTAGTCACTCTGTTCATATTTTAAAATTATAATAAAATTATTTTGGCTAGTTTGCTGCGACTACATGAAATTCCACTTAAAATTACACTCAAAATAATATTTCAAGCAGTTCCTGGTTAAGTCATATTATGGTCATATGCCTAAATATCACATCACCCAGATAGATTTTGGATGTGAGTTTGCATTTTTTGTGGGCACTGATGTTCCCACAAAAAATTAATTAAAAAGCAATGGGCTTAGATAAATCAACCATTTGCTGACTGTTTCTATTTCTTTCAACCTTAACAATTTGCCTCCTTCTGAATACTTTACCTGGGAACACACAGTAGAACATTTTACCTGTTTTGCAGAAGGGTATGTCAGTGTGCAAGGTGTTTTGTTGGGAGTTTACACAGCAAATTATGAGTTACAGCAGGAACAGCAGGACATAGAGCTTATTACTGCCTGTACATACAGGCTTCTATATGCTCTAGGACCTTGTTTCTTGCACAGTCAAATGGCATGAGATCCCCTGCTCTAAATCTCAGTTTTGAATCAGAAAGCCAGTCAGTGCAGAACTAGAAGTATGAGTTTCTATTTTATCTGCTCAAGTGCAAAAAGAGCTTTGAGTAGTTTAAAAATCTCATAGGGAATAATCAACATTTTTAAAACTGAATTGCTCTGGACAATTCCAGTCTGCTGAGGCGTGCAGAAAACACAATTTAAAAAAAAACTTTTTGTGTCAACTGAAAAAGACATTGTATTATTTTCTAGTTATCTAATGTAAAATTTTGGATAGCTATTTTCTTGACTGTCTCTATTGTACTGAAAATTATAGGCAAGAAAGACATTTGCCATTAGGAAATGGAGGTTAATTCAGTGTATATATAGATGAAATAATTTTTTAAAAATTAATTATTATTACTTTGTTTATGAAGATGTAGGATACTGAAACATTTTGAAAGGCCACTTAGCAATTTTCATTCTTTCAGAACATTTATGTTTGAATTAACATTCAGATAGTAAGTCTGAAGAATTCAAAATATTTAATTTTTTTCTTTTTAATTTAAAAAAGTTTTCTTCAGAGCAGGAATATAGGTCATATGACAGGTTCATAAAAAAGAAAAGGGAATTTTCCATGTTTAGCATTACTGTTAATAGGAATTAAATTTATGTGGATTTCAGGAAGGAGCATTTACCTCATTCTGATTTTTCTCACCTGATACACTAAGAGGAGTAATTTTCACGGGGTTAAATAACATCAGTCATGTTTACGATAAAAGAAACTGAAGTTTAAATAAATCCTTTACAATTACTTGAAAATGTAGAACTCAGTATTAATTTATGAATGACATTTAGTTCAAACAAGAAGTGATAATGTAAAGAATAGAAGAGGAATCAGAAAAGCCTTGCTTCATGATACTTTCAGACAGAAATAATATTGTGAACAAAGAGGATTCTTCTAAACTATATACAAGACCACTAATTAATAAAGGAAATATCTCAGTTTAAAGCAGAGTTTTATGTTTTATATTTCTTAAATTTTCATGCATATTGAATTTACTGTAACTATGAAAACTTCATTAAAATAATTAAGTGCTAAATGCCTCTGCAGCTTTTTAAAGTTAATTGCATGAGGTTGCTGTCAAGTCTGCTTCTCTGCTTCTTTATCTAGCTTTCCTTTTTCCCCCTGCTTCTCCTCCTTCTCCTTTTCCCTGCTCCCAGTGTAGTAGCATAGTCATGTCAAGGACAGGTGGCCCTCTGAAATGGTGGTCCACAATGCCAAGCACAGTAATTCAGGATGTTTCCCGAAGTGTTACTTTCCAGTCTCAACAGCAAGGTGAAATGTTTCTTTGATGTAATTGCTTGGACTAAGATGATCTTAAAATCAAGTTAAATGGCTATCTTTACTGAATAGGGTTGCTCCTTCCACTGTGGGATGAAGAAGGCAGCTCCTTATGAACTGCTACTTTACAGATACTAAGTGAATGTGAAAAGGGAAGAAAGTCTCCATTACTACTCAGTTTGTTTGACAGATGTCAAACAAGATGTCATTCGTTATTGGGAGGTTTAATGATTTTTCTCTGTATCTCTTTCTTATATTTGTAATTTTAAACTCTGGTGGGATTTTTAGAAGTTCTGGTTAAAACCTGGCTCAGGGCATTCAAACCTGGATTACAAGACATTTGAAAGTCTCAGAAGCTAGTAAAAGGGAAGTAAATCTCAGATTATTATCTTTGTCTTAGAGAAAGCAGAGTACATTTTGGTGTGTCTGTTGTAGTGTTTTGTAGCAGTGAGTTGTGTGTGAACCTGGAAGCATTCCTCTGGGTAATTGTTTATATTTTCCCCTTACTATGTTTTTATTGACAAAAAGATTGCTTGTGCTCTCCACCCAGTTCTCCTCTGAGGGGGATTCTTTCTTTTTCTGAAGTATTTTGTGCTTTTTAAATTTTAAATAAATATATTTCTTTAGCTGTTTTTTGAGAACATCAAAAGTGGAATGTGATTTTTGTTCTATTCTGCCCGCCCCCGCCCTCCCCACCAGTCCCAAAAAGAGCGGTAGGAGATGGGCACTTCAGACTTCGTGTTTGGAGGGATTTTGAGAAGGGCTGATAGTCTAAAGTGTGTTTATCAATAACAGTGTTTCGAATGTTTTTAGATAGCCTGAGGACCAGAGCTTTTGCCGTCATTCCCTATGATTCTTGTGTGTTACATTCCACTTTATATGAGATCCCTCTTCAAGTCAGAAAAGTGACTTAAAATTATAGGGACCTTGGAGTAAGTTTAACCTTAATTTGTCTAACTGTCTGCGGTGTTTGGACTTTTTAAACTACATATATGTTTGTTTGTTTTTACTCCAAGAAATAGAATTGAAATAAGGAGATGTTACTGTGATGTGGCATGGTGTGAAAGCTTAGCTGTATCCCCTTCAATCATTGTGTTCTTTTCTCTCAGTGAAATCTTGCACTTTTTTACTTAAGTAATTGCTCATCTCCAGAGTGGAAGGGACATGTTAAATTTTCCAGGGTACTTCCATAGAGGCACCTTCACTAAAGACACCTCTGTGGCTTTAAGTGGGATTTTTATTATTTCCCCTCTGAAAAAAATATATATGGAAATTGATTAAAACAGTTCCCCTTTTCTTCCTTAGAAAGTGGACAGGAAAGAAAAATGCAAAAATGAACAGGTAGTGAACTCTGAGAAACTTGGTGTGGTTGTCGAGAAATTAGGAAAAAAATTCTGTGATTCTTTGTTGGAGGCAAATGGTGCGCAGAGGTAAGTATATTCTATATTGTTTGGAATTATTTAACAATTGATAATTTTAAGTATCTGTGTTTTGAACAAATTGTTCATGTATTTGACTTCTTGATCTCCAAGTAGTATTAACCTGTTTTACTACACATCTTTTCATAAAGGATCAATTTAAACAACTGAAAGATGGTTATCTATTTATCTTAAACCTAGCATTGTATTTTAATTTCCAGTCAATTTCCTTGCCATATCCTTCATAAGCTGTGTTCTGAGGTGTCATAAGGTTTACATACTTTTCTTTAAAATAGAACAAAAACAATGTGCATGCTTTAGAATTCAGTAATTACAAAATCTATGCCTTTAGAAACTAAATGAAATTAAAATATTCACAGAGTATATTTTTTTTGCTTGTGAATTATATTGGGCTAAAATGCCAAACCATTTTCTGTCTTTTTTATGAAGTGGCTAACAGGGAAATGCTTAGAAGAATATTATGGATGTGCATTGTGTCTGAGAGATAGCAAATATACTTCCTGGAGCATCAGCTATCCATTGCCTGAGTAATGCCACTGAAAATGATTGCCTGACTTTTTTAAGGGATAACCGCTCTTGTGTCCCTGATTTAAAAGTGTGAAAATTTCTCCTGATCAAGACAATTTACTCTAACATCTGCAATTTCTAGATGGATTACCTTAGATTTGTTATGCCACGTTAAAAGCCGTGTTTTACAGGCTAGCCTCAGCTCCTGGCCTTAGTGTCAAGAACCCTGCTATGTGATGCAACGCATCTTGTTAGGTTTAATTGACCAAAGATGATTCGTTAAAACAATTCATTTGTGCTGTAACTCATGCCCACCCCAAGTTGCTACCTGAATGTCTTGACCTTGGTTTGTCTGGGTCATGAAATGGCTGTGAACTGCTTGACCTCTCCATTGTTCAGTGGCCATGCCACTTCCTCCACTTCTTTGTGGTAGCTGCTGACAAGAAGACCTCGGCCCTGTATTTACACCCCAGTGGGTTTTCAGTGTCCCTCCAGAGCATCTGTATCCTCCTTTGGAAGTGCTCCTGATGTCATCACCTATTGTCTGCTGACAGTGAGGGGGAAAATCTGCCCTTCATAGTAGAAGAGGTAGTGAATGAATTTCTGGGAGCTGGAGGAAAACTCCATCCTCTCTCAGGCTGCTGTGCATTTCTGTTATGTTGAGGTGCACGGGGTCACTACTTTTTTCAAGGGCAAACATCATCCATCTTAGTCAATCCCATTTCACTGTAAGCTTTGTTTGAGTGGGATGTGCTGGGAAGAAAGTTCTGTTTTGAAAATATTTTGTGATGAAAATCTAATGAGTATGCACACTATTTCAATTTTTAGGACACAAGAGTGATAAAATAATTTTTTGGCATGAAATGGAGGAGTGTTTCCAGTCAATATCATAAACAAAAACATTGATTTCTAAAGACCTAGCCTGTGTTCAAGAGCAGCCATGGTTTCTAAAGCAAAGGACTTTAAACACTATGCTTGATGCAGTATCTAAACTTAGTAAAAGGGAGAAAGAATGATCTTTATATGAGTTCTTTAAAAAAAAAAAGTTACATGCATTATTTCTAGTGGAAGCTACTTGTCCTTAAGAATTATTCTTGGTGGGGGACAGTCATTGGTCCCTTACCCTGACAGGCTGCCTACTGTCAGTATCTCAGATGCTAATATCAGCTTCTCGATGCAGACTTTGTGCTTCTCATAACTGCCAACTATTTGACTGCTGGGACAGTTTATTTTTTGAAATGAATATTAAATCTAATCACACGCTGCATTGTGAGGCTGTTTTAGAAAGTAGCACCTTTCAAAATCAGCGGCTGGATCTGTCAAAAAACTGTGGGTAGGTTAAGAAAGCTTATAGGCTAGTACTGGTAAAGTTATAGAACAAGTAAATTTGTATTCCTGTGGTCATCAGATAATTGGTATGTTCTTATTTTAAGCCCTTAGCCTTTGCTCACGAGTGGATTTATTCAATTGAATTGACATAATTTAAACCCCATATTCTTCCACAGCACTGTGCACTGACTTCCACAGCACATGAGCAGGTTTGTATTTCTGCAGTACACCTGATTTCTTTGTAAACTTAATATTTTTTGCTTCTTTCAAGAAAAAGGAATCAGATGGTATGTTTACATACAGTATTCCTGTGCACTTGTATATGATGAAACCTTTTCTTTCTGTGTGAAACTCTGCAAGCTAGGTGTGATTTCTAATTGCAGTTACATAGTTCCTCTGAAGGAAGAGGGTGGGAATACTGGTGCAAGGAACTTGAATGCTATCGCTGTGATGACAATGTAAAGTATGACTCAATGTTTAGTTACAAGGACTTCAAAATCCTTGTCCCTGGTCCCCAACCCTGCCATTGTCTCCCTGGGTGACTGCAGGCAAGTTAATTATCTCTGAGTCTCTGGACCTAGGGAGAGAGAACACCACTTCACTGCTGGCCCAGTGAGTGTTGTGATAAATACTGAGATAAGTACTGGCTAAAAGATTCCCGTATTCCACTGCAAGCAAAACGCATGTGCTGGTGCCCAGCCCCCAGGAGGGCTCTGTGTCATAAAGAAATGTTGTACCCAGTTTTCTCATGCCCAGACAGAAGAAACTTGCCCAAGCAGGGAGGGCGGGCACGAAGCATTCCTTGCTTGCAAGCCCCGCGGTGGTACTGCTCTGTGGGAGAGGGTGTCAGGGCAAAAAACCTTACAGCAGGGCTGGTCCCTCACAGGAACCAGGAGCTTGGGCAGCAGCACTCCTCCTGTCACCCCTGCTTCATTCAGTGGGAGCTTTGGGCAGGGCTGGCCCTTGGGGATGGGACATGGACATAGCACAGACAGCTCTCTGAGTTGCCCTGCCCTGTGACAGTGAAGCAAAAATATAGTCCAGACAGAAAAATAAAAGAAGCACTCATTATGGGACAATTGTATGGCTGTTCATCAATATTCAACCACAAAGAAGACATCTGCAGTGCCTGCAGGGGTGGCCTATGAGCTCAGTTTGCTTTTCCATCCTTCTCTCTGCTCTCATCACAGGTTTTCATTCAAGTGGGCCACTTGAACACCAAAGTTCCTGCACTGTAGTTCGAAGCTCAGGATGGATGGTCAGGAATTTGGTGAAGTGTGGGATGAAACCCAAGCTAATGTAACAGTGTACCTGTGTCTGGAATATGCTGGCCATCCTGTTTCATCTCCCTGACTTGGACAAGTCTGATTTGCGAGGCAGCTGATGGGCACACCATTGGTTTGTAGGGACTTAGTCCAGGATTGCTTCTTAGATGGCCTAGCTTTGTCTGGAGCCCCAGGTGATTGTAGTGCAATGCTCCTAAGTAATTAGTAAACTGTGTTTTTTGGACCCAGTATGGCATCTACTTTTACTCCTTCAGTCACTGCTTTTCTTATTCCTTCCTTTATGATGATATTTCAGGGTTGGTAACCAGCTAGCCATACCAACACCCACAAAATTACTGCATCTGCTTCTCAGAGTGGGAAGAGGCTATAATTTACAAAAATGAAGTGTGTCCATGCCTTTTTCCAGCTGATACTGAAACAGTGCAGTTTACAGCAAAACAAGGGTTAACATCAAAACTTATTCTATTGTTTAACTTCCAGTTAAAGAATAACCAGCTTGTGCAGAAAAGAGAATTGAAAAATTGATTGGACTTTTGGATTCAGCCATAGAATTTAAAGGCTATCAGGTTGTGATTTTGCTATATATGCATTCATAGGTGAGCTTACAGCCTGCAGTTCAGTCATTTGTAGAGGCTTATGTTGTAGGAGCCACAGACTTGGTTTTATTAAACCCAAGGGAATTAGTTTTAAAGCTATGTGTAATTACTTTAACTGGCATAATTGATGCCATTTTTGTTTTTTTTAGTTAAGAAAACATATCAAATTGTTACATAGAGTTCAAAATTGTTTTTTGCACTTTATAGTGAGTTCTGGTGTATTTTAAAATGTATGCTGATCTTGCTTTGTCATACACAAATGCAGTGTGTGTATGTAGTCCTTCTTGGCCTTTCATACATTTTTTCACTATATTGTGGATATAACTTGAATATGCTGGGACAAGAATTATAGTTGTCCTGTAGTGATTTCTGTTCTATTTACAACCTTCAAATAAAGGAAAAGCTGCTTATAG
Organism: Buphagus erythrorhynchus; assembly: GCA_013400855.1. NCBI lineage: Eukaryota > Metazoa > Chordata > Aves > Passeriformes > Sturnidae > Buphagus > Buphagus erythrorhynchus. Next base: position 59,915 of record VZTT01048982.1, read on the forward strand.
TAAAATGAGGATCACTGGTCTTTCAGTAATTAAATAGACTTGTTATACTGCATTAATCCTTTTTGGAACATTTGGAATGGCTTCTTAGCACTCACAAACACAGCATTAGGGCCAGCAATTAATCTGTTGTTTGTCCTTCAATATTTGTGTGACATAAAGAAAGTGCATTCAAAGATGTAATTAAGGTTCAGGATGAGGATCATCATAGAGTCAAATACAATACTTATATTGATCATTCAGTAGTGTGAACCAAGTCCTAGAATGAAGTTGCAATAATTGTTGGAAGGACTTACACACTACTAATTGCATCCAACTAGTAATGGTTTTCAATGCTGTTTAGTTTTGGTTGCTCTATGTACATGAGGAAAAAAGTGTGGATTATTTGGAGGTAGCCAGAAACTTTCTAATTTTCTGATTAACCTTCCTTACAGGTAGATCAAGAAGTAAAGACTCAACATTTCATCAGTTAAGAATATGCTCAAGAAATAAATTCAATATCTTTCTAATGATGAGGGCAGTGTTTTTTTTTATCAAGGACAGGTCTAGGGAACATAGACCAAGATGATGTACCTAAACCTGATCTGGCAGAGAAGTAGTTCAGATGATCATTTGATATTCTTTCTAATTTCAGGGCTCAGTTGTGCTAAGGCATTAGTCCCATTTCTTCCTTTTCGGAGTTTTGACTTCACAAATGATGAGCAACTGAAATCACACAAACTTTCTCTCAGACTTTTGCAGCTTTTTAATTGCTTTTCTGGACAAAGTCTGCTTAGTCTTTGATCAACAGGCCAGACTAATTTACTTGGTGCTGTGTTAGAGTTCTGTGCTGTTCTTCTGCATTGTTCAGCTGTAATTAACCTGAAGCATGGTACAGAGCATAAGCTTCTGAGACTGGGTTAAAGCAGCAGAAGAGTCTTATGTTCCTGTGGTGTATAGATTATCCTATTGCAGTAAGATAAAAGTGTTTTTAATATAGTCCAGCCAGTTTGACCTTGTCAGAATATAAGTCATATGGTTGGTAACTTGGGCTTGCTGACGTGTTTCACAGTAGGATGAGCATTAACACAGAAATCCCTATTCCGTCTGGTGAGGAACCTACAGAGAGGGCTATACATAGATTTTTTTTCTTAAATTCTATGTTACCGTATAATGAGATTCTGTCTCCTCTGTGCTCATGACACTTCTCTTGCCATTGACAGGCACCTTTGTCAGAGACCAGAAAGTGCAGTTGAGACATTATAAAGTGGCAGTATTAGATCATATGGATGTGACTGCTGAGTAGTGATAGTTCGGGGTTGTAATTTTGGAAAATGTGATTAGTAACAGCTTTAGCAAATGTTTTATGAAGTCTTTGGTTTTCAGGGTAAGTGCCCTGGAAACAGGTGTCAAAATGAATGGAACAGAATTAAATTATTAATCCAGACATGTACAAAAGCTGCAAAAAGACTCTTCAATTTAAAAATTTGATTCTGCTGAAGTTTGCCTACATGTTGTAACAACACAGTGATAACCAGGGACATCATGGTGAGGTCTGAGGAAGCTCATGTGGGTTCTGAAAGCAACAAAATTGCATTCATATGGCATCTTCATGTGCTTTCAGGTAAACTGCTCCTTTGAGCTCCCTATAGGATGATGTCAATCTACTCTGGAAAAATTTGCCCATTGGAGTAACTATAACGGATTAATTTGGACTTGTCCCTGTCATATGTGTATTTTATTTTCCAATTATAATATATGCATACGACTGTGTCTGTCGTGAGGTGTTTGGTATGAAGTTTCCAGTCTGAGTGCATGCTGTTTGGTACACATCCTAGTCATTATGCATCTTATTGACAAAGGTGCCTTCGGATTTTGTTGCTGTTTTTTCTCACTGGTAACACATTACGTCTTTGAAAGTGGCACATGAAATCCTATAGTCACTTAAGTTGGAAAAGACGTCTAAAATCAGCGAATCCAACCAGTAATCTAGCAATGCCAAGTTCACCACTAATCCCTGAGCACCATATCTACTCCTCTTTTCAATGCCTCCAGGGATAGCAGGTCAACTGCTTCCCTGGGAAGCCTGTTCCAATGCTTGACACCTCTTTTCGTAATCAATTTCCTAATTATCAATATAAACTTCCCCTCGTGCAACTTGAGGCCATTTCCTCTTGTCCTGTGTCCTGTTACTTGGGAGAAGAGGCCTCCTACACCCACCTGGTTACAATCTCCTTTCAGATGGTTACAGAGAGAGCACTAAAGTTTCCTCTTACCCTCCTTTTTACCTCCAGGCTAAAGAATGTCAACTCCCTCAACTGCTCCTCATGGAAGTTTTTCTCTAGACCTTTCATAATGTCTTTTGCCCTTTCCCTGGACTTGCTTCAGCACCTCAAATTATTTGCTGTATTAGCCCAAAACTGAACGTGGGATTCAAGGTGAGGCCCCACCAGTGCCATGCTGACATATTTCTCATTGCCTGAGTGCAGAGTAACTGCTTCTTTGGACATCATTGGTGATGAATAATTATGCCAGCATTTTGTATCTTCACAGAGTGTTTTCACAGACAGTTCACACTCATCAGCTTTTTTGGATTTTTTGGATTATTTGAGTGCTAGGTGGCTCTGGGCTGTTTGTGCCTCCTTGCCAATGAAAACTGCAGCAGTAACCCAATTCCTGCCACAGCTTGTGCGGATGTGGGGAATGGGTGAGGTGAGGGAAGAGGGAGGGTATGGGGCTAGGAAGGAGTGGGCAGAGGCTGTGTGAGGAGAACCCAATAGTGTGTGTGAGTAGGGGGTGGTGGAGGATGCCATCTCTAATGCCAATAGCACCAGTTTTGCAGGCCCTGCACTAGACAGGTCTGTTGATTGCTGAATAGCAATCTCTCTTCTTCTGTCTCCTTAGTAACACAAAGCTATTGTATACAGAATGTTTGTAGCTCTGGGTTTTGATGCTGGAAGAAGAAAATATATAATGTTGTGTTCCATTTAGGAACAATAAGAAAAACAAAGAAAGGAATTTATTACTTTGATTTATTTGATTTATTCCTGTGATTTATCTTCCTCCTCTTCCCCAGGTTTGTAAATGTGAGGGACATTCTTCTTGAGGGACGTTTTGTAAGTTAATATGAATCTCGTCTGGTCTTTTTGAATCTCATTTAGCTCAGGAGGGGTTGTTTTACAACCCCTTGTTTTGTAATTCAAAGTCCCAATGCTGAATTCATGTTTCAAGGACTGTGTTCAGATTCATACTTCTTCTGTAAAGGATGTTCTTTAAAGGGCTGTTCAGAAGCTATTCTGGTGTTGAGTTCCCAGGCAACAAAACTAGAACACATATGACTGAAGTACTGCAGACTCTCTAGACTGTAAACCTAATCCTGCAAATCCCTATTTACATAAATCCCACTGATTTCAAAGGGCCTGCACATGAGAAAGCAGGTTTTACAGGATCAGGCCATTCTTCCTAGGGAGCAACATCTGTTGCACCAACTGTGATAATCTCATGACTGTTAAAGAAAACTCTGAGGAAACATCTTATCTGGACTAAAAGAAAACAGCAAAATAGTAACACTGTTATCTGTTGCTATAAAGTGGATTATTACCAAAAGCAACTCTCATTATATGCTGTGCATCTCTTCCCTTCCTGCATATTTTTAGTTACTCTAGGGAAAATTCTATATGTAGCTGTGTATGGTTGCTGCTGCTCCACACCCGAGCTGTATGAAGTTTGTGAACCAGACTGTAGATGCTGAGATATACTTAGGTACTGAAAGAGGCTTTTGGCACATAGATTAAAGACTGTCATTGTCTTTTGGAGTTTCCGAAACTGAGAAAGAAATGTCTTCAGTAAGATTTTAAGGTATTTTGGGTCTTGCAGTTCAAGTCTATGCTGCTTTGGCTGAATTAACTGAAGTACTACAGTCAAAAAGTCCACTTGGCGTTCACTGTGGAAGCATGGGTGGTGGTCAATTGGTAAGCAACTGCAAGCAACTAAAAAAGAACAGCAGAAGCAGATGATGGTTATGTTGGGATGAGCAAAGTCCAGATCCTTTGCTTTCCTTTAAGAACAGAGAACACTTGCATAGCTGTGGTAGTACTTACTGCAGCTGGAGCTTAGTAGCTTTTGTGACGTGTACATGGAGATCCGGAAAGGGACAATAGAGTGCTGTGATACCTTGGTTGACTCCCAGTTTCTGTAGGCCTGGTTTCATAACACACAGGAGTGTGTGGATTCATAGTGGTAGAGTCATTTGGTGTGTAGTCCTGTATGCTTCCTGCATTTCTTGGGCTGTGCAGCTGAAGATAGGGATAAAGTATCATTCATTGTCCCTTGTAGTACAGAAGTTCTAATAAAATAGCTGTAGAAAAGAATAGCAAAAGAGCTGGGCAGGTCAGTTGGGCTATTATGCATTGGGGTTAAAGAGCTCTCTGAAGTCCAAAAGCAAAGGGAGTCTGTATCAATAATGAAGTGCATGCTTAACAATTGTTCTAGCACTTCATCCATGCTTTGGATTCCCTGCACTTAAACTTTACAGTCAGTCTACACATGACTAGGACAATGGCCTGAGATTTCCATGAGCCATGTAATGGACAATAAGCTACTGCTATTCATGTCATCAGATCAATGGGAAAAAAGGAGTAAGATTTCAAATATGCCTACTGCACTAGGATGCTGTCAGCAACTGCAGGGTTGGTCCACCAAAGGCATGTTATTACTCTACATGGTTGCAAATTCTTGCAAAATTTCCTGCTAATTTTGAGTACTTGTAATGATTATACTTGCATCTCTGTAAAATGAATAAAATAGTGTTCAGTCTAATAGGCAAGGCTTGAGGGACCCATATTTAACAGGTATGCAAAAGCTAGGATATAAATAAAGTTTCTGTGCAGTTACTTGAGAAAGTAACATGTTCAAAGGTGGTGCTTTTATTCACAAGCTGTAACTTTGCAAGATCTTTTTGTCTCCCTATCTTTTCTGATTATTATGAGTCAAATTTCCTTCAATGTGCAAGATTCATAATTAAGCATACTTTTCATTAGGGGGAAAAAATGTTTACTATAGGTTTTTTACTATGTCACCTGTATCTCTGCACTGTGGTTATCACAATTCCTCCTTCCCTATGACAGACCCATATTTTCCCTCATGTTTTTAGGAAGTAATTAGGAGATATACTCTTAATGATTTTTAATGAGAATTTAAATGTACCAGTTTACTTCGAAGTAATTGCTTTTGAGAAGCAAACAAATGCTTTAGGGAGTATTTTCTAGATTTTATATTGAGCTCTGTGGAAGATCAGACCTATGCTAAATATGCAACAAAAATCTATTATACTATGCTTAAAAAAGCAGAGTGGAGATGAATATCAACTGAAATTACAATATTTTGTCTTCAGACTGAGAGAAAGACAATTTACCCATATACTAATATGAAAGCTTTGGGAGAAAAGAGACATGCAGAATCTATAGTAAACTTATTTATATTAAGAAAATATCAAGTTAGCACTTATATAATTTTTTATATAGTGATGTCATTTTCATTTGCTAGTGGTAATTAGTTCAGTCAGCAGAATTTTTATTTTCCTCTTTTTACGAACTACACAGAATTAGTATTTTCAAAATAGCAAGTGTATAAGATCAAGCTTGCTGAAATGCAATTTTGAACACTATTTTATTTGTCTCCCCTTTCTCAATTCCCAAGACATGTAAGTTCTTTATGGTCTGAATTTGTCTTTTGTTTGTGTGAGGTTAAATCTAAATAATGTAACAAACATTTGTGGTTCTTTTAAATTTTACTGGACTTTGTTCTGGTTTGAGATTTTTTCTGATATTTTAAATCAGTCCTTGCCAGAATTTGGCATTACAGAAGATTTGGCATTACAGAAGATTGTGACTGTGTGGGAAGAAAGTAGAACTGATTTTCAACCAGAAGGAAACCAATCAGTTAGTTTTGAGAAATAGTTCATTGTTTATTTTCAGAAGACTACTTGTAACAAGTGATTCCTTGTCTCATTTTCCAGTGTTCTATATTGCTCTCTCATATATCAGGAGAAATAACATTCTTCTTCATCAGAACCAATGTGCCTTGTTAAGTCATTAAGGTAACAGGATCTCCTTGTCATTCTGCTATGTTATGGGGCTCTTGCTGAAGCTGAGCACTTTTGGAATGCAAAAAGTTTTTCAATATTTCACTTTTGAAATGCTGTCTCCTGACCGTTCATATAAACATGCTACCTTTTTCTTGCTGGTTCTAGAAATGCTTTACACAGGCTTGCAGCTGAGTGTCTGAATGGAGAAGGAATGCAGGTATTTGAGATCCACATCCTTCTGTGCCTCAGCTCAGCACCAAGCACAGCAGGATCTTCAGCCCTGTTGAGGTTGTGATGTACAGTGGAATTTAAAATGCTTAGTGTGGAATTCCGTGCTAAAGCAGCACTCAGCGTGGTATAGCTGCATTCCAACCTGCAGGCTGTGATTCTTAGCACTTTCTTATTGCTAGATAAAACAAATCATTAAACTGATTGGGTTTGTTCACTTCTGATACTCTTCATTGTGGTACTGTATACTAAAATTAAATTCTCTGAATAAGAAAATAATTTTTCACAAGCATAAATAGATAAGTTTGTTCTACATCATGTTCTTTACAACAACTGTTGTGTTTGCATATCTTATCTCTGACAATACTAAATAGTGCTCTCATGAGAAATAGTGCTCTCATGCTTATAAATGCTTAGATTTTTAACTTTTTTTCCCTATGATAGTTATTGAAATTCCTGTCAGTAGAGAAAATTCTGGAAAGCAGCTAAAATTTTGTTTTAGAAAAAGATTTCAGTTAATTATAGTGAAAACATATTTCCTAATCTTTATGGCTGTTACAAAATCTCAATACACCAAACCAAATAGGACATGTTGTAGATAAATTATGCTTTAAACATTGCTAAGAAAGAAATTAAATTACTTTTGATGAAATTTCACTAGTTCAAAAGAAAACAAACAAACTAAAAGTATGTATAAATATAAAGGGTGAATTCATCTTACTGGATTGTTCTGGGATTGCCTGGTACTTTTTTGAGAGTTCAGTTGCTGATGCTCCTTGTGATGCTGTCATTGCTATTGATGCAAATAGGATAATTTATAAAAGTTTCTAACTCAATGAAAGTTTAGGATCATGGCATATGCTGCTATGATTTCTCTTTGGACCAAGCATTCATTTTAATTTTGTTAATAAATTAATAGTGTTTTTTTAAAATGACCATATCTCTTTCTCCGTTTTTGAATTTCAGAACTCTTTAGACACAGCTACATTTTTGGTTTTGACTGTCAACATGTATAAATGCATAGGCTTCAAAAGGAGTGAATTTCGCTCTGTAGTGTACAGATTACCCATTTAAGTAATCTGTTCCCTGTCCACAGAATCATACTGAACAGTGTGTTAAATAGCCTGTTAAATTAAACATTTAATGTCAAAAGTTCATGGTAGTTTGTAAGAAGTGGTGAAGATCATTAGTATAGTCTTCATTGATGAAAAGTGTTTGGGTAGCATGGGCAGTACTTTTGCAGACTCTATAGAAGAAGTGAAAAGAAATTACACAACACAATAGCGTATTTCTGTCAAAGCACTTGAAAAGTTCATCTTGGAAACCACAAAATTGTAACTCTGGCATAGCACTCATCCAGATAACAATATCAAAATAATAAGTGTCTTATAGACTCTATGGGCTCCAGAAATTTATTTCCTACATGAAGGAAATATTTGAAAGTGTGTGGCAGGTAGTGTTCTCACACATTTGTTGAAAAGTGAGAAATCTGAGGCATCTAAGCAAGTCCAGATTTTTGAGAGGCATCTGCTTTAAAATATGTATGCATTTGTTCATGTGAATGGAATGAAATTTTGGCCTGCAGCAAATTAGCTCCATAAGTAATCTTGACGTGCTTTCTGCCATGATCTATTTGTTATTGCTTATCATTGGCTTTCCTTTTGGTGTTCTTCAGATTTTTTCATCCTTTACCTCTATTTTCAAAACATGATTATTTGTAGTGTGTATGTTCGGTAATAGCAGTTTCTCTCTCCATAGTTTACAGAGAGAGTTAGAAGCCAACAACTGTAATTACTTCCATGTTCATAGCTTAGCAGTAAACCAGGAAAGTGAAGTTAAGGTATGCCATTGATGCAGTACATCCATAAAGAATTACAGGGTGAAATCATTGCTATACATTCTTTTGGTTTAATGATGACTGTTACTTAAATTTGGTTTTGGGGGATTTACCACTGTCTGTTGTTTTTATGTGACCACACAGAGAGTTTTAAGTTACCTGTTTTGTGAATATCTTCATGTTGTACTTGTTTGCCACTTCTTCATTTTGGCTCAGCAAAATTGTAAATTCCAGACAATGACTTTCTACAGTAACCTGACTTTGTGCTGTGTGGAACCTGTGCAGCTTTTACTGTTAGTGGTAGAAATATGTAAGCAAGGTTAGAACAGATAGATCAGAGTTCAACTGTGAAGTGTCATAGCCACTACTCTTTACTGGCTTGCTCACATTTGTTAAACATTTTTAAATGAGGCAGCTGCCTCTAAGGTTGGAAATGAGTATAATTGAGACTAATATGCAACAGGTATTCTCTAATAATGGAATTCATAACATCTAAGTATATAACTCATTTACACAGATGTATTTACATGTATAATTATTTTTTGATACTTTGGGAATTAAATTTGAATCCTCAGTATGTAAAATATAACTTATTTGCTGTGGTTCATGGTTGTTTTTTCTTCCTGCCATAATCATGCATATATTTAAATATTATTTTCTTACTGAGGCCAAATTGAATTCGACAGAAGAAATATTTAATTTCCTAAACATCACCAGTATCACAATGTGAAAAGATGCAAATCTTTCATAATCTATATGATGAAAAATGTTTAGCCAAATATGGAACACAAGTGATAGTTCTAAGTGACCTGAAGCTACTGAAGGGTCTAATTGAATATGACAGGTAGCAAGAGGTCTGAAGTTAATATAGACTTTCTTCATTTAGTGCAATAAGCAACTTTGCTTAGGCCAAACAAAAAATGAATGGCAAATTGAAAGGAAACTCTAATCTCCAATGTCCAGTCCCCGTGCCCATTCAAATTTTCCATGTTACCTGGTTCTCAGCTGTTTAAAATTAAGGCTGGTTTCCTACCTGCATTTATCAATATGTTTCCACTTGGTTCCCTGAGAGTCCACTAAACTTCCTCTTGTGTTAGTCTTGTGTGGTACCATCATATTGGCATCCAGTTTTAGAAGGGAGAGCACAGTTATATTTTTAAGGATATCTCTGGGCACTGCTGCGAAGCATGTGATAGCAGGACATTTTTGTCACGACCTAACTTTTACGCAGAAAAGTCTGAGCTCACCTTCTCTAAAAGTGCTTTGTACTAAAGTGGTTTAGCCAGTAGTTAAGAAAATGGAAGCAAGATTAGGACATACTTATATAGCATTTTGTGAGCAGACCTAACAAACTTTCCCTAAACTTTCCCTCTTTTCCCGTCGAGTCCACCAGGCACATTGCAGCAGCTACATGGCACTCAGTTCTGGCCAGCTGGCTCATGGCACAGTCAAGGCTTGCATACCATTGGCTGCAAATAAACTCCCATACTTGTAATAGCAATGCGAGCAGGGGAGTGGTCACACTGACCTCACAAACAGCTCCCTTCTAGCTCAAGTGACAGGGATGAGGCAGGCCATCTGTCTGGGGAGGGGGATGGTGAGGCCAGTTGCTTTTCAGATGCAGCTACTATCTTCTAGAGGTTCCCTTTGAAGTGCCCAGCTGCCACTTAGCAATGTAGCCCACCCTTGTAACATGACCTAGCACAGCAGCAGCAGGAGTGGCTCCAGCTAGCTTTCTTCCCTCTTTGGAGGGTCTGGTTGCTTATGTGCAGTTTGCATGGAGGAATGGAGGGATAGGTTTGCTGTAGGTTTTGTTCTCTCCAATTCCTAGTCGAAGAGCTTCCTCATTTGTTTCAATGTCTAGTCCCCCCCCTTTGTTTCTTTTTTTTTTTTTTTTTTTTTTTTTT
>VZTT01048982.1:70043-111242 GCA_013400855.1 Buphagus erythrorhynchus
TGAGTTTGTAGAAAAGCAGAATACATTTTAAGTTCACATTAGTTTCAGAACGCTATTTTTACTGAGTTGCGAATGCTTTGGATTTAAAAGGTTCTTGTTTCTGCTGGCAATGACTGCAACATTATTTTTTTGTTTTGTTTCAAAACAGTCCTTGAAGACTTAGATTTGGAGACCCAGAGGAGAAATTACTAGGATTTAACCTTCAGTTTCCTTCTGTTCCTACCTCTGTGCTCCCCCCTTAGTTTGCATTTGACAGAAGATTGCCTAAAAAATGCTTATTATCATAATAAAATAAGAACAGTCTGAAATAGTTGAATTCCCCAAGAAATAACAGTGATATTTTCTAAATGAACATTTGTCATGGGATTTAATGTGGTCATTCTTTTTTAGAGACTGAAAGGAGATGCACAGATTTAACATGTGTACCTTGTTAGCAATGTTTTGACAAAGAGCAGCAGCTGTATAAACTCAACTTCCTGTAGCTTTCACACATGAGACTCAATTAACAATGAGCCACTTTCAGTATCTAATCCTTTCTATCATTTAAAAAAAGTTTCCTGGTTTCTATACATTTTTCCATGTCTAATTCTTACCTATAAACTGAGGGAAGTGGCAGACTGTGAATGGACTGACCTTGCACAACATTTATATGTGATTTATAGAAGACAATGGCACTTGTGTTTATATTCCTGGTAAACTCAGATTAAAGTGAAGATTAAAGTCTGTTATTTGCAGAACGTTGTAATGATTGCAGGATCTAGAAGAAAGCTTTGTTTGAAATTCCGGTGTTTCAAGCTCTGAAGTGTAGAGAATCAAGAAGCATTGCCCCAGGTATGTCATTCAACCTCATTGTGGTAAGTGCTCTGGAGGAAGGAGGAAGGAAGAGCTCTGTGGTTATTAAGCCTGTGAACCCATGGCATGTATTGTAAGAAAGTCTGTATTTACCTATGGCGCGGCCAGGTCACAAGACTGGATAATTGGGCCTTTAACTAATTTCCAGGTGGATCTGTGGCCAGAAATTGAAGTATTAGGTACTTACACAGTGACACTTCTGGAAATTTTGAGAGGTTTTAGAATAAGGGCAATTTAATGCAAGCTCCATTTTAATTGCACTTGACATTTCAGCCTTTAACTTGAAATTCCTGCACTTGAATGATCTAAAAAGGACATTCTGGAATTACAGGGGCTTCTTGTCTTTTGCAAGTGAGCAGGAAGATGCCAAAAGGATATAAAGGCAGAGCCCAAACATTATGTCATTAATTTTTTCTTTCACCTAGTAAAACTTCAGTAAGCTTGAATTGCTAAAATCAGAATAAGCTATTGTCACTACTTGCCAAATAGTACATGCTTGTGCATCTGTCTAATCTATATATGAAAGCTACAAACAGAAGCACATAATTTGGCACAGCACCAGAAGCATGCCTCAGCACACTTCTGGAGATTCTTCCAAATGACTTACTGATTCAAAAATTCTATAATGTTTGCCTGTGTGCACGCGCTGAGTGTCTGGAGGAGATAAGCATGAACTCCTCCAGAAAACTGTTATGTTTGAATCTGGGATATGATGATTATGTATCCCTACTAATTTACCAGGAATCCTAGATGCGTTTGGTTTTTTGTTGTTGTTATTGTTGTGTTTGTGTGTGTGAGAAATGGTGGTGTTTTCACTAAGAGAAAATTCATAGAGGCAGTGTACATAAAATGAACAGATATTGAAGAATATTTCTTAGTCAGAATTGCTTTCTTCCCCCCAAGGTTACTTTGTTTTCTGCAATTTCTTCCCTCTCTTGCTGTCAAATTTTTAAAAACAGGGTACAACCACTGCTTAGAGACTTCAAATCTAGAGTAGAAACCTTGTCCATAAAATAAATTATTTAATCAGGAAATCAGTCTTTTTCTTCCTTGAGTAACCGTTGTTCCACATGTTAATCTCTTTAGGCTCTTCTTAGACACATCTTTTATTTCACAGTGAATTGTTTCAATTATTCAGATAAATTTAAGGGTACAACTCCATGAAACAGCTGAGATTATTTCTTTTAAAAAGACCCTATTCCCTTCTGGCCATCTCCATACAGCTTCCCACAGAAGCGTTCTTTTGCCCTGAAACTGCTGGTTGTTTGTCTCATCTCTCTGCTGATTTCCATTCCATGCTGGTGGGAAGTGTTTAGGTAATCAGAGGATGAATTTAGTCGGCAAACTCATTGGTTTAAAGTACTATATTAACAAAAAGCAGATGTAATTATTCGATGCTTTGAAATTTAATGCAATGAAACACAGCACAAAAGTAAGCAGCCATTTCATTTTTTGAAGAGGTATGAGTCTTCCCCTTACCTTTGAAGCAGTTAGCTCATTTCTCTCATGCTTCTTTGCCACTCTAGATGTAAAAATACAAAATTTTAAATAGTGTATTCTGTTGGAGCCATTTCACTATAAATTACTGTTTTAGCTGCAAGTGTTTAGAAGTGAAAAAAGATGCTTTAGAAGAGGAAAAGATACTTTAGTTCCAAAGAAAATTTTCCAAAGTTGTCTTGTATCATATTATACCAGAATAGCTGTCCTGGTAAATCTGCTATTTTGGACAAACCTTTTGTGAAAAAACTTTTTTTTTTTTAATTGCATACTGTGTGTGCCAAAAAGTGAGGTAGATGCATCTGTACTCTGGTTTATACTTACATCCATCTTTCATCAGAACAATGACTAACATTGTATAAAAACTGAGAGAAATCTGAATTTTCTTAGGTTTCAATGTGAAAAATGTGTAGGTTTTCTTTAGGTTTTGATGTGAAAATATTGTCACCTCGCAGTTGTAAATGTGAAAATACCATTGTATTTTTTTTTTCCGTGATGAATAGAGAATGGTGAAAGACAACTTATGTCTTAAATTGAGATTCTGGCTTTTAGTCTGGATGCTACTAGGAGAGACAGGCAAGCACAGTGTATTCGGTTGCAACAAGAAAAAGACAAAGCCTATTTTGTCTTTTTTTTACTGTGGTAGGTTGACCTTGGCTGGCTGCCAGATGCCCACCCAGCTGCTTTCTCACTCTGTCTGCTCAGCAGAACAGAGGAGAAAATGAGGACAGAAAGCTGGTGGGTCGAAACAAAGCAGGCAGATCATTTACAGATTACCCTCTTTGGTAAACATACTCAATTTTGGGGAAAATTGATCTAATTTATTGTCAACTAAAATAGAGTTAGATGGTGAGAAACACAGAAAAAACTAAGCCACCTTCCTCCCACCCCCTGCCTTTTTACAGGCTCAACTTTACACCTTCATTCCTGACTCTTCTACCACCTCTGTCCTGGGCCCCAGTGGTGCAGGAAGATGAGAGAACTGGGATTCTGGTCAGCTCAGAACAGCTCCTCTCTGCATCTCCTTTCTCCTTTTCCTGTGTTCCAGCATGCATCCTCTTCATGGAGTAAAATCCTTTAGGAAATCCTTAACCTGCTCCAATGTGGAGTCCTCCACCAGCTGCAGTGTGGACATCTGAACATGGGGAGAAGCTTTACTGTGTGGGTGAACAGGTTTCCCAAAATTATTTTGGAGTCTCCCTCATGCAGGGATACCCAAAAGCTGACTGGACACAGGCCTAAATTACATATTCTAGGGGACCCTGCTTGAGCAAGGAGGTCGGACTGTATTACCTCCAGTGCTCCCTTCCAAACTTACTCATTCTGTGATTCTGTCGTGGTCCTTTCCACAGGCTGCAGGGAAGTACTTGCTCCACCACAGTCCTGGAGGACTTCCTCCATATCCTTCTCCTATGAACTCAGTGTTTGTAGGGTTGTTTATTGTGCTTTTTCCCCCTCAGTCCTCATTGTTCTGCCCTGTTTGGCCTACGTTTTCCTAGAGGCACCTCCATCTGGGCTGAGGGGCTTGGCTCTGCCCTGTGGTGGCTCTGTTGGAGCCTGCTGGGGCCAGGGCAGACTGTCTCTTCCCCGGAGACCAGCCCTGTAGCCCCCCAGTGCCAACACCTGGATACCTACACCCAGTTCACTCGGCATTAAAGGGTGTTTCCTGTAGGAAGAAGATTCCATGCATTGTGTATGCCATGGGGCATTAAGCCTTTCCTTAATAAGTAACAAAGAAGGAAGTGAGACTCCTTCCTTCATACTTACTTCAAACTTACTGCGTTAAGCTAAGCATGTATCAGATATGCAAAACATCAGAAATGTATTCTGCATTACATTTTTCAAAGACTTGGTATGGAACAAAAAGACTCTAACGATTCTACTCACTCTTTTGAAGGCAATTCTCAAGCACATCTCTACTTGTGAGACCTGTTAGCAGTTGTTTCAGCTGAGGTCTGGATTCTGGAGTTTAAATCAGGAGGCGTGAGGAAAATTTAAGTTAGTGTAGGCAAACAGTTTTTTGGCTTCTATGAGGGAAACTGTGGTTTAGTAGTACAGGACCAATTTATTAATTTCAAAACTTTTGACAAAAAACTTTGCGTTTGTCTACTTTCTTCTTGTAGTTGGAGACTCCAACCTAAATGACACTATTCTTCATTCTTCTCTTCCACCCTTTCACCTTCTCCAAACAATAGAGAAATTTTAGGACAGTAGTGTGGTATAATAAATATTCTTCGAATGAGTTTAGGGTTTTCTCTCTGTATGGAAAGCCTTTTTAAAGTAGGCTAAATAAGTACAGCTGCAAACTCAACTACTCTCTTCTGCACTCCAGTGAAAGCTTTGTACCGACTCTTGATGTGAATATTCTTAGCTGGTGCTGAGTGCCTTTGTGCAGGAAAATTTATTGCATTGGCAGAGTTTAGAAATATGATGGCATTGCTACTCTGGACAATGCTGCAATGATTGCCCAGTGTAGACAGACTGTAAAATGAAATACATCTTGGAAGCTACCATATTTTCCTGTGCAACTGATGTGAATGGACTGCTGAAGAGAGAATTCATCATATACAGTTCATATTTAGAACTTTTTAAAAGAAGGATGAAAACAGATTTACTTGCCCTTAAAGTCGATAGATAATGCCAAGAATAAATTTAGCAATTTTTTTTTCTTGTAACATTTAATAGAAAAATAGTTCCTGCAGTTACTTTTGTGAGATGAACAATTAATCATCAGTGGAATTGGGATTAAAACTTTTGGGGGAAAAGTACATTAAAAATAATATGAAAATGAACATTACAAGGAATGGTATTCCGCAGTTGTAGGAACACAAAAATGCATCCAGTATAATGAATACTATTTTTACATATCCCTATGTATTCCTAACACTAAACTAAGAAATTAATTTCCTGTAATGTTTCTATTAAAATGATATAGAAGATTGGATCTTGGCTTAATTAAAATTTTCCAGCACATGTTTTTGGACCTGCACATAGATTTGTCAAAAATTTCAAATACCATTTTCGTTTTGTATGCACCCATCCAGATTGTAAACTGTCTTAGTCCCTGTAAATCAATGGCCAGGAACTTGGATTCTCTGGGAATTTTGATCAGGTTCTTCAGTTTCGTTAGCGAGCTTCTCCTTGATTCCTGCCTGAATGGAGCTAAAAGGCCAAACTGCTTTGGATATTGCTAGGTGCCTCAACGTCTCTCACTGCTCTTAGACTAAAAGTCCTAACATGTTTGCTTATCTCCCAGTCATGGTAAGGCTAAATCATATTTGTAAGACGCTTCGAAGTGCTTGGATAAAAAGCAGTGCAGGGGTTATCAGTATAAAATCAGTAATTCTCCATAGTTATTGCATTGTGCTGTCTTGGAGACTGCTATATTACCCTGTTTCTAAAATAGGAAATGACTGTGGTATTTCAGAGGTTGTGGTTTTGGAACTGTCGATAAGTTCTGATAAGCAGTATATATAAAAATCCAAAAATCTCTGGACCAGATTTTTGAGTGTTCTGTGTTCTGTTTTGGCTTGATGACGGGGGGAAAGTTTTTCAAATTTTATCCTTACAATATTAATTTTATACAGATGAAAAATAAAAAACAAGTCTATAAAATTAAAATAAAAAATTGGGCACTCTAGTTAGTAGATCCACAAAAGCAATGAAGTTGTGTTATCATATAAATAATAAAATCTTTATTTTTAGGAACTTCACTGTCAAAATATGAGTCCAGTTTTATAACTTCAGATCTGTGTCCTCAATTATGTCTAAAATCTCATAATCTCACACACTGTCAGCTTGAGGGAACCAGAGGGAAAAAAGGCTTCTGTTGTGTCTGAAAATGAGTTTGCATTTCTGAGTAAAGCACTGATGTGTCACTCTGGGAGAACAAAGTCCAGCCACTTTATTGCACAGATAGAGGGGAAGACTGATCCCACAACGGGTGGTATAGTTTAACAGTTGGCAGTAGTGCCACATCTGGCGTTGATGGGAGTTTTGGTTTGGCTTAATCACAGTGAGCTACACTGATTTTTAAAATAATTTTGGCAGCCAGCACCAGAAACATATACACTCTGTTGGTATAATCTGTAATTGAGTGTGATTTAGAACAGAAACAAAGTGTAGTTGAAGGCAGGACAGCATATGTGGGCACAACTTATCTAGAGGTGGTGGAATGGGTTTACAGTGTCTCCTTGTCTTTGGTAGTGAAGGGTGCTGCATCAAAGGAAAAATATATGAAAATATGTACAACCCCTCCAACAACCACAAATTTCAAAACTCAAGCCCCTCAAACTTATTTTTTTCCCCTTTTTAGTCTGTGCTGGTGCTGGATGTCCCCTTATCTGCTGTCCTGCAGTTCAGAGGAGGTCTGTGGTAGGGTTGTCTGCTGCAGTGTTCTTTCCAAGCACTGCTGTGTTTGGAGCACACACTAATTGATGATGTTGAACATGGACAAATTTCAGTCTGAAATGGTAAAAACTGCACTCAAGAGACTGGGAGCTGCTACTGTGATTAACCAGTAAAAGTTGGGAGTAAAAATGTTGTCAGAATTGTCTGCTGAAGAATGTGGTCTTACTCAGCTAAAAGACTGAGGATTTAGTCTTGTTTCTGGTGAACTTGCGACTGTTTTGTAGAAAAGCATCACTGAAATGGTTGGTGATCTCAGCAGAGAAACACGAGAATGAGTAGGCATGGTTTACTGAGCAATTGTTGCTCTCTTTCATGTGGTTGCTCTAGAAAATCATTAAGGCACATTGATAGATCTGTGAGAGGAAACCACTGTCCCTGTTTAGATGTGATTTGCTCTGTAGTTGGGGGATTTGAGCCATTAGCAGGCCAGTTTTATGTGCTACTTTTACTTATGTTTTACATCCCTCCTCCCCCTCCAAACCTGAACAAGTGAAACACATAGTGTGTCCTGCCCTTTCTTACAAAATCAAAACTGTCATAGGAGCATTAAAATATTGGAATATCTATATACAAGTTCTGTGATTAATAGCTGCAGAGAAGTAAAAGTTTGCAGTACCATCTCTGGTTCTTCACGTTCAAAGTAACAGTTCAGAAGTGAAAGATGGATGCACAAATGAAGTAAAGTAATTTGGTACTATTCACACAAGTAGTGTTAGTTACAAAAGGCTGGAGAATTAAGCCTTTCAGGATAAACCATTTTGCATATCCAAAGTGGCATGCTCAGTAAAAATATATATCCACATGAAGGAGGAGGAGAACATTTATAAAATCAGCAGAAATAGTGCAGAACACCTTTATCAAGAAAAAATTGAAGATGAAGAAATAATTTGAGGACTCTTCTTAGTTTTGAGCAGATGTGTGATGCTGTGATTTTTTTTGTGTGTGTTTTGTTTTTGTTTCCTGCTTGTTGCACAAAATGTCAGTCCTTGTCCGTATAAGCACTTTCTTGATCAGACATTTTTGTGCCTTCAGATATGATCTGGAATTCCTTGTCTTATCTCGTTAATGCCATTGGAGGTGAAAAAAAGGCTGTTTCCCTCTTACTAATTATGGTGAAGTGACACGTTATGTTGTATTGTAGTTAACAACTTCAGGGGCGCCGAGAACCTTTTAGTTTTGCCCCTGGGGAGCGTGACTTTTCCTCTTTCGCTCAGCTCCAGGAAACTCAAACATTTGTATTTTCAAGACCACGTACCATTGGGAAGGAAGCAGGGGTGGAGATGTGTGCAGAGATTATGTGGATATGAGAAGCAGTAGGATTTGTAAAGATCTAGGAACTGCAAAATTTAGAGAAATATGCTAACTGCTATGTCCTTTGGCATTTTTAAGAGTTCAATGACAATGTTGTTAGATCTACCAACCTGTCAGAAAACCCTTTGTAGAATTGTTTTTCATATGTGGTTATCACAGACCACACTTTTTTGCATAATGTTCCCTTCATGCACTTTAGCATACATAATGTGTATGCAGTGCATGCGTCTCTGTGTGGGTGCACAAGCTTTTGTGCACTAGCTGCATTTTTCTGGAATACATATTTATCATTCATCATGGTAAAGGAATTCCATAACTATGGGAATTAGTTATGAAAAAATAACTTTAAAAATATTTAGACCAGTTTAGCATAAACCCTTTCTACTTGGATATTGCATTTGCAAACAGTAGTCTGGATTTAAATTTAGAGTCTGAATTCTACATCTCTATTTACTTTAATTTCTGATGAGGTGATATTTTGGGAAAAATACATAGAGCCTTCTGATGAAATTTAAATTTACTAGGTAATACCACTCAAACTTTGGTTATGTGCATTGTTGTAGATTCAGTTAACAATGTACCAGCTGAGAAAAAAATTTCCTTTTCTTTCCTGTTAGAACTCCCTAAACATATTAGCTCAAGGCCAGATCCAGTGTGGTTTATAGCTACGCTTAAGTGCTTCTGCAGGGCAATGTGTCCTAGAGCAATATATAATTTGTGTGTTCTTACAGTAAGAACAGAAGCAGTACACTCCTGCAAATTGAATTACCCATGCTTTTATCAGTGAATAAAAACTGTATATCCTTTTTATCAACTAATCCATTAAACTAAAGTCAGTGAGAATCCTGAAAGCACCATGTTCTTCCTTGCTTTATTTCTTCACTGTTTTCCTGGTGTTTTCTATGAAAGGAAAAAAAAAAGGTGTTTTCTATGAAGGAGCAATCTGTGCCTATGGATCAGGCAGGGCAGGAACAGGTTGTGGGGAGGGCACTGCAAATGGTTCTGTGCCAGGAAGTATGAGCTTAGCAGGGAGGAGCTCAGTAATTTTTCTGCCTACAGACCTAATCATGCTGTGGAGAAAGTCATAGGTTTCAATATCAACACATCAAATCCAGTTTAAAGAGAATTTTTCCATAACTGGAGCTTTTGAGAAGACAGAATCTGAGGCTCATCCCAGCAGGCATAAAAATCTGTGCAGAACAGCCTGTCTATGTGATTAATATATTTCCTGTTTCTTCTTTATTCTGATTTTACAGCACTGACACATTCAAGTGATAGTAATTTATTTTCTAGGATACGTAGCAGTCTTATTTGGCAAAAGCAAGGCTGGGACTTCCTCTTTAGTATTTACTTTCTTTTTATGCCTCTCAACTTTGGGCTAAATGAAGAAGTTGAATAAATCAACCAAAATTTTCCTTCAAGTAGCAAAAATAATTGAACTAAAACCAAATGAAAATGAATAATTAAAAAGAGGTTTTGACTTGGTTTTCCCAGTAATTTGCATACATATTACTTGAAAAATATGAAGAGGCCAGACAACCAGTATCATCTTGTCTAAAAGCTAATTCTACAACATTTTTTCACCAGAAATAATGCTGGGGGTCTTTGCTTGCAAAGAGTGGTATTTGCTACTACACAGTGAAAAATATGTACTAATGGGAGAAATGGTGTAGAAGAGGATCTGTAACAAGTAATTTCCTATCTACTTTTCAGATTGTGTTTTGTGACTGACTTACAAAATGTTTTTTATTTCTGTAACTGATTAAAAATCCCTGCCTGTGATAGAAACATTTTGTGAAGGTATGCTCTTTGTAACAGAGAAGTTATTCAGCAACTCTGTGTCCTATTCTGGAGGAAGCACCATGAATTGACAGTGAATCAGTTGGGACTAATACAAGACAAAACACTTACCCAAGATTAAGGTATTTACTGCCCAATATATTTTTATTCACTGAACTAAAACACATGACATATGAATGTATTACTGGTTTGTTTTACCTATCACCCGATTTTGGTAAGAGTCTGAGAATTATTTAAAACTAGCTAGCCATCAGTTGCAGTTTGCATTTAAGAACCACTTTTGAGACTGAAGTACAGGGTGAAGGCTGTGTCTTTCACAGTGAAAAGTTGTTATGATTTCCAGAGAAGTGTTGCAAAGTACACGATAGGATACCTTTTCTCTGAATGCTGGAGATATTTAGAAGTGTAACAAGCAAATGTATGGTTTAATCATTTTAGTTGAGTTCATACCTGTGTTTGAAAGAAAGGAACTTATTATCCGCGTGAATTGTGGCAAAGTGATCCAATAGCTTCAGTAATCAAATTAGTAGGCGACTTGTGCATACAAAGTGTGGCAATGTTTTGTCCCTTACAGTCTGAACTAAGTGAAATCTGGTTTGCAGATATTTTACTTTTTTTGAGTATTTTATTTCTTTTGCTATTTTCTAAATAGTTAAAGTTTGGCTGATATATTAGACTGTTTTTCCCCTCCCAGAATTTTCCTTACTCTAGTCCTCATTAAGCCTGAAAATATCTTTACTTAAGATATGTGTGTTACATTTGGAGTAACTGAATTGGGGAGGGAAAGATAAGAATTACCAGCTTACTATGAAATCTTATGGAAACAAGATTTCTCACAAAACATGCAGATTTACAATCCTTCTGTGAAGAGCAATCTGTTAATATGTTTTTCTTCTTTTTTTGATAAAGCCCACACAGAGGGGTAGAGATCTGTTCTGCAGGAAAGTTCTAGCCACTCCTATCCTCTCTCCTTTGGTTTTTGCCTTTGGGCAGTTAGTAAGGCACATTTTTAATAACTGAATTGTGGAAGGTTAGAATTTTTCTTCCTGGACTATTTCCACCNTTCTACGTGTGACAAGTCTGCAGTCATGTGCTCTTTCTGAGTTATAATGACTCAGATGTCATAATTAATTTGATGAGCAGGTGGGGGTTATTAGCCTTGTGCTTCACTTGCTAATAGCTGCACAGCTTTTCTAAAGTACTCTTTCAACTAAGGAGGCATTTCTTCACATAGAATAAACAGTGCAGCACAAAAGCCTCAGTTAGATAACTATCCATGGGTTTGAAAAGCTGCCAAGCAGATGTTGTTATTGGAGCGGGCCCAGACGAGATTGGGCAAGGCAGATGCGAGATGGGGGAGGGAGGAGGTTACACACAGCCCAGGCGCTTTCACTGCGGTGGCTGCAGAATGGGAGGCTGGGAGGTGTCTTCCCATAAACCAAAGCCATTCTTCACTGGCCTCATGCTCATTCCTCAAGACCCACCCTTTAACTGTAAATAAATGAGGAGGAAGCCCCCTCCCCCTGCTTTGTCTTAATATCCATGTGGGAATGAAACCGAGTGTTCATCCAGCAGTCAGTGACTTCTGGTTTGCATTAAATCGAATGTGTGCAATTTTTGAAGGGCCTACAGAGACTTTGCTTCATACCTATCAACATATGTAATGAACATGACTGCACTGACATTTACCAGAACTCTTAGGTTCTGCTTTATTACTATAAATTAGGTTGTGCAAATTTAAGACAAAATGCTATTTTGTTTCCTGTCAGCTCTTGTTTTTTTTTTTTTTTTCTTAGTGAGATTTTTTTCTTCTTTATTAAAAAATAACAAATATAAAACATTGGTCCATTTTTATTCTTTTAAAAGAAAAAAACCCGAACACTTGGAAAATTCAGAGGATTTGTATCTGAGAGACAAATAGATTGGGTTGAAAATGGAGCTGATCTGTCCTTTATCCTCTCTGGATTTTTTTTCCCCTCTGTGATCCTAGCCTTTTTAAAATACATTTCTCTGTCCCCCTTTCTCTCGATAAAATTGTGTAATCCCATTTTTCATTGACTTGATCTCAAGCCAGTGGTCTGGGCTTTTATTGCCAAGGGATAATTTTTGATAATGGGCTATTAAAACACTTGGGGCTTCCACTGTATCTTTCAAAACTGTACATGCATAGATTGTATTTCTGTGGAGAAAGAAAATCCCTTTGTTGACAGAAATCAATAGATTGTATGTTTGTGTAGTATAAATTACTTAAAAGAAATAGGTGCTTGTTAAACTAAATACAACATAAAAATATCACAAGATGCAGGTGACTTGGTAAAAGATGATGTTCTGAGTAATTTGCCTCTGTGTTTTATTTGTTATCTGCAATGATAGTCTGCTGAGTCTTTTGCAGACTGATATGGTATATACAGGGAAGTTGTTCTACAGGCTCTTTGACTATGGACATTTATTGGTACCTGACAAGATGTACAAGATATTTGATCTTTCATTGCCATTTAAAATGTAGTTAATACTGGTTTCAAAAGGACAGAGAGCTTAAAGCTGTATATTCTATACAAATATGCACAGTTAAGTATTAAAAATGTTTGACTTGTAAACTTCATTAGTCTTCTTCAGTGAGTATTGTAAGAGTCATAAAAGCCCTAACTAGGATTTTATTTACCACAATGTTCTTTTTACTAGCTCAGATTTGATTTTCCAGTCTGAACACAGTACATTTACTTGCTTCACAAGACAGCAAAATGGTAGGCAAAAATCAAAGATTCATTTCTTCTCTCATGAATGGACAAAACTGCTTGATGCATTGGTCTAAGAATTTTTCTCCTTAATTTTAACTGTTATTTTTCATAGTGATCCTTCAGCAAGTCCGTAGATTCTTGCTGACCTTATCCTTTTAGGCTTTCCATAGCTAGGGGCGGTTTAATACAATTTAAAAAGAAGAAAACATAATGCAGCAACATTTCAAAACCCAAGCAATTAAATTGTTTTAGGGGAGAACAGCAAAGCACAGCTTCTATACATCTTCATCGGGTGGACAGACTGAGCCAGAAATCTTTGTTTTTTTACCTTTTCATGTAGCACAAGGAAGCTGGTGTTGTAGGACTCGCCGTATATTATTCCTTACCTTCAGGCATTACTTTCATTTCATCCCTAATTTTTCTCCCTTGATTGACCAGTAAGCATTATGATGATGGTCCTTAACTCTTCTCCAGAATGGCACTATTTTAATATCCCATTCAGTTGCATGGATGGGATTAAGATTTGTGTTCTTAAACAAAAGCAGAAAACACAAACCACCCGCAAAATCATATATCTAGGAATAGGAAAAAAGGAGGAAAAAAATTTGCATATCTGCTAGGACACAAAGAACATCAGCCTCAAAGGATATATACTGAAAGCTTTGCTGCCAAGGGCCTCATACAATTTCGTTCTGACCTTTAAGCCATATTACCTATTTTGAAGTTGGTGATAATTTTGTCTAAAAAGAAACCAAATGAAAATTTTAAAAGTAATTAGTTGCTTACTTTGGTTTACTCTTTCTAAAACACTGAATATTTAACTGTGTATTTGCAGAATGGTTTCTTGTTTTCCTGATGTTCTTTTAATTTCCCAACTGCACCATATATCATACTTACGGAAAAGAAAAAAAGTTAAAAGATGTTTCAGATACATTAAAATAAGTTTAATAGACCCTAGGGCACCAATCTAATCTCTCAGTACTCTTGCAAGGAATAAGAAAACCCAAGAGAGGTTAAAGTGAATGTCCCTTCATGTGTAAAAGTTCAACTTCTTTTCATTAAATGTTATTATATTTATACGAGATGGCTGTAATCATCCCAGTAATAGGTGTGAACAATGAAAATAATAGCATATGGAGTTGATAATCAATGGAGACTCTTCTGTCATGTTAACATATTTTTCCTATGGTGTTTCTGACATATTTCACACAAGGCCTAAAAGTTTCTTGTGGCAAAAATTGCAGATACAATAGGAAAGATGAAATGCCATAGCAAAAAAGTCATTGCAGTCACTACTGTTTAGTTCAGGACTGTCCAAAAATAAAACTCCATAGAGCAAAGAAAAATAATCACACAAATATAAGTAACACTGGCTTTGAAGAGAAATGGATAATATATAATAGACAATGAGATGAATGTGGCAACAAGTGTGAATCACTTATATGTAGACAGGAAAATCCTAAGCAAATAACTGGTGTAAATTTGACAGAAGCAGTTACTGATACTAGACACTGCTCTAACATATAAGCTTCAAGAAGAACAATTTTTAATGAATGTTTTCATAAATAGTGCTTGAGATACTGTCTAACAACTAGCTAAAGCCAACTTTGAATCAGATATATTTTCAAGGAGGTAAAATAGTAAAGTAGATTTTCACTAACTTTTTTTTTCTGGAGTTATTCTCCAGTTCATGTATCCATCTGAGATCAGAAATGCTGAAATACAGCAAGTCAGTTAATTTTTACACTATTTCTGCTCCAGCTGGAGAAAGAAACTATTGGCTTGGTCTCGTAAGGTTTTTAGTCCAACATTTTGTGAAATATCTTATGAGGCAAGGGCCAGATATAAAACAAAAGCTTGTACCAGTTGAATATTGCTGGCTAGAGGCTGTGATATTTTTCAGTAAAACTATAGCCTGTGCTCAATTCAGCTGCAGAAATATTTGTGTTGTAGTCATCTGTTGTTCAGTGTCATTTCCCTAGGTTAGTAAGTCAGTAAGTTTAGAAAATCAACTACTTTTTTCCATGATTTTATTTCTTTTAGCAAAGAAAAGTTGATTTGCAATCAACTGAATCAGTTTCTGCAAAAGAATACAGAATATAATAACAGAAGCACTGGCAGTTTTTGATAGCCACAAAATATTGTACGTTCGTAAGTATCATGTAGCAGTTTTATTTCAAAGGAGTGAACAGTTAACTTTTCTCAGTGTCATTACCATGACCTTTTCCCTGTAGGAAAGCTTTGTGGTTTTGACCTATACATTTACTGTAGATGCTTTCAATTACTTTATTTCTCTTTATAATATTACATGTATACTGAGATTTTAACTTTATTAATGTCTTAAAATTTGTGAGTTGGCAAATAGCTAATATCTAGGCATTCCAAAATGCCTAGCCTCAATCCTTTCCCAAAATGCTATTCCAGCAGCCATTCTATGCTAACTAACATGGCTGAATCCTGTGTTTTACTCTGCATAGTTGGAAGAGGAGCAAAAACTCCATGTTATCCCATGCCAAGATGAACTGCTTCATAGAGTACAAAAATTGAGAGATACAAATCCATCCAGAATCCCAGTATACAAAGTACTAAGTGGAGCTAGAATATCTGAGGTGTTCAGTGTTTCCAAGGAGCAGGATCCCCCAAAAGAGGAAACAATTCTCTTGAATCCCCTGATAGAAGCAATTTTTTGACAGTTTAATATGAATCTATGTATTTATGATCTAGGACTTCAGTACATGAATTCTTTATTTTATATTTGCTAAAGAGAAAGCTGCTCTTGTGTGTATGTGTGTATTATTGGCTTTTGTGGTTTAGCAAGTTTTTACTGTATATTGTTCACTTTACACCTATTTTATATTATGCTAATACCATGCAGTTGTCTCCTTACCAGAGTTTTCAAAAGCACATTTACTGAGGCAAATCACCTAAGACAGAGTCAAGTGTCCTCTCTGTTTCTGAAGACTTGATGGGCAGTATGAGAACAAGATTTCTCTGTGGTCTTCTTACTTGGCATGACACTGGGTAGAGTTTATTGGAGAAAGGTAATTTCCTAATCACAGCAGTGGAAGGAGCCACTGCCTTCTAAAGGGGCTGAGGGCTTTATGTATTTCTCTAATGCAGGGCTTTTTACAGTGTATCTAAGCTAGGAAGCAAAACCTTTCATTCAAAATCTCACTCAAAACCTTTCCATTCATCATGGAAATCTTAAAAATCTGACCTTGTCCTTTCCATATTGCTGTGGAGAAGGCAGGCAGAGAGACAGATGCAACCATTTGTCAGCTAAGCACTGTTCTGAACCCCAAAAAGTTCCTTAAAAACAGTGAATATGCAGTGTCTCATGGCTAAGAATGGTGACTTAGACTTCTGCTTAAAGCAGCTGGATAGAATATGAGACTGGTCAACATCTTTTGGGCATCTTTCAGAATTTTGTCATCCAGAATATTTTCAAAGACAAATCCCTGATGAGGCTAAATGCTGTTGCTGTACTTGATGAAGATCCATATTCTATGTCAAGCTTGGCTAGTATTCATTGTCTGTTTGGCAGAAATCTGGAAAGATAATTTCAGCTCCCAAATACAGACTTTTCCTATACTCATGTTAGTACAATTCTAAAATGTCTGAATTACAGGTGCAACTTGTTACTTTTTCTTTTTTCTTAAAAAGTTCATTATTTATTTTTATTCTAAATGGGACTGGTAAAACTGTTGAGAGTTGAGGTAGCCAGGATCTTCCCATTAAATGGTGTTTCCCTTTATTTATAGATCAGTCAAGTTTTACTTCTTTGAACTTTGACTCTGCCATGCAGGATGTCACTTGGGGCTGAATTTCATTATAAAGTTTAATCAAAATTGGTCTAGACATTCCTAAAAATGACATTAACAAAAAATATGTTTGATTATAATAAATGTATCTTACAGCTGTTTGTTGACAAACTTCTCCATGCTGTTGAGCAAAGTCTTGAAATTTGGGATAGAGGTCATTGTGGTGTCAGGGTACTCCTGTTGCTTTTCTTCTGAAAAATGACCTGGATGTGGCCAAGTTATAAGCCCTTGCAAAGACTCAGTTTGCATATTAGCTTACAGTCACATCAAATTTTGGTGGACAAATCCATTTGAGGGTGCTGAGTGCTTTGAGCATTTCCAGTTCAGGAACAGCTGCAGCTTTTGCTACCAGCTCTTGAGGTCCTCTTCGGAGTTAAGTAGAATATTTTCCTTCTTCTTGTCTCAGTTCTTCATCAAATAGGCAAGTGAGGGGAAAAGCTGCTGGTTTTTAATATAGTGGAAACAAGGGGTTTCTTCAGAGAAGTAGAAGAATGGTAAAGAGCTAGGATAAAGAGGAACACATTACTGGTAAACATGATACTGTTAAAAAAAAATAATGTAATGATATTTGATTTATTAATGGAAATGATACAGCTTTAGAAAATGTGTATTTTTTAGGATCATTTCAAGTAAGGAACAAGAATTAATTTTTGGCTTGCTGAAATGGCAGTAGTGAATGGAGGGAATTAACAAACCTCAGCTATTTCTCCTTGCCTCTTTGGCATTATTTATTTCTTCTTGGAAATACAAATGCTTGTGAAACCATGAAGCCACAGAGCTGTGAAGCATTTTTCAGATCTGATACTGGTGTGGTCAGCAGCCATTAGTCATGAGACAGTCAGAAATTGCTGGTTCTTTTCTGTGGCAAGGGCCTTCCAATGGCAAAGATATGAAGAAAAATAAGCTACCTAGTAGCACAAAATCAGACTGATTTATACAAAGTGTTTTGAGCAGATCATTGAAGTTGTGTTAATTCAGTTTTCTTTAGAGTCTTGCTGTGAGTGGTGGTACTAATTTATGTACAGAGGCTGGTATGACAGTGTGCAGGAGCTCTAAACGTTAGTCTGAGAAAGGAGAGTTCTCTGTGCCGGAGCAACACAGTGTAAATTATCTTTGTTTTCCACCCTGCTAATATACAAACTTACCCAGAGTTTGTTATAGCTGCATGAGGCTTGTTCCTTCTCAAGTAAAAAATATTCTACAGGCCAAATTATATCCTAAATTGCACTTTTGCCTTGAGTCAATCTCTACAGGTGTGCAACTTTAATGAACAAATGCAGCTCTAATAGAAGGCTAGAATTTATTTCTCATGCTCTCTTAACTAAATAAGATCTTCAAAAAAGTCTTCTTTAGTTTCCAAAATGAGTACGTTGACTCTGGATAAACATGTTGCTGGTGTTTTAATAATGAATTTACCATTTGTTTTTACAGATTTTCATATTTGTAATTTCAATCTTTTTAAAAATTACTTATTCTTTTGGCCCTTTTGAAGGTGAATCCCCACTCCAGTGTCCATCACTCTCCAATTACTTTAATGAAACATCATTTTTTTACAGACAAAGAAAAAAATGTGTTCGTATTACTAAGTATATGTATTTTCAAAAATTTGACCACATTTTTGCAGTTATTCATATTTCTTGAGATTATCACTCAGAATTCTATATTTGGATTATGCAAGAAAACTCTTCTGGTCAATTCTTGAATCTAAAGAAGAGAGTGTTTTTATTAACACTTTGAATGAGGAATCTCAGATTTGGGTCTTTGACATTTTTGCAGTTAATCATTATGTAGCATACATAAATCTACAACAGCTTCTCCCCACAGATACAGTATGTCTTCTTAAGATCTCAGTGAGCTATATAAAATAACTTCAATTATTAGTTGAACTACAGTCTGGTTGACTAATCAAGTATTGTTAGTCAGTAACAGCTTTTCTTAGGGGAGCTGTAGATGCCTGCTATGTATGTTTTGTGCACTGAATTTGCGAATGGAGCTGCTGTGGTGTACATGCATACCTACCTAGTAATCAATACCAAACTAGATCATCACAATTATAAAGAATCACAGTTACTTTTTTTTTTCTGAAAATGCTAAAGCTTCTGCACTAAAAAAGATTGAAGCTTCTGGTAATAATTCTGGTAATAATTTGCACTTGCTGTGCTATGTTGCATAAATTACCTGGATAAAAATTATAATTACTCACCAAAATCAATAAGCTCAAGGAGTTGTCAAAAACCTTCCCCTCTATCTTTCTTTATTNAAGAACAACTTTCTTGCTTGACTGGCACTTCATGCTAGACTCCAATATGAGTAAGTTGGTGAGTTACTCAGTAAGTTGGTAAGTTAAAAGTGAGACCTAATACACCATGCTTGGATTTGCACACCATGCTTAGGAAGTGTTGTAAAAAAATCCATATAAGTTGTGGTGTCTGAATGCTCGAATATCTTTGTAGGCTCTCTGCAATGACCATATATAGAACATACTTAACAAAAGTGAATAAGATTTTTCTCCTACATTTTCTTCTTTGAACACTTCTTTGAAAAACAAATTTCCAAGTAAGCTTCACAGATATTTAAATAACATAGGCAAATTTCTATGTACAGTAGTCCTGAAGGAACTTCTCAAAAAACTTAATTTGAGTCCCTACTGTGTAACAGTTTCAGATTCTTTTCATAGAGACATCTTTAATGGATATTTTCTCTGAGATTTCCACATTGACATTGTAGTATCTTAAAAATGCAGTTCTTGAAAATGTCAGACAGCAGTTTCAGGAAGTTTTTTCTTTTATACTTTCCTAGACAGTGACCAGTTAGGGAATATGAGGATAAAATTACAGCTTCAGATGTGCTTTTTACTATGCTTGAGGAAGTTCACTGCTGCCTGTGGCACATAATACTTGAAGGGCTTGCCCTTCCTAACTCTCAGTTGCAGATAACTGTCTTGGTTTTTCTTGTGTGGCATCATGAGCCTGTTTGCACAAGTTGTGCAGCAGAATACACAGAGAGTGTGTGCTTGCACCAAACAGGCATTTACCCTTTGAGTGTCTGAGGTCATTTTACACTGTGCTATTCTGAGCCCTGATCTTCCCCCAGCCCTGTCCTGGCCTCTGTCCTCCACTCTCTCCTTACCATCTTTGATTCTGGCAAAAAAAGTTCATTCCACAGCTCAGGTCAGACAGAAATGATGCATTGCATCACAGCTGCTTTTATGAAAGTGTTTATTTCATATCTGAAATGTTTTTATATACATTTGCTCTGCTATGACTTGCAGGAGGAGAAAGAAAGCAGTTTTACTGGAGGCAAAACAGCCACCTGTGAAAACTAATTGCGTAGGTTGTTGTGCTGATATCTCTGGGAATGATCCATCAGGAAGAAAGTAAATATCCTTAATCTGTTAGGAGATCACCTATATGCCAAAATGATCTCCTTTATCAAAGTGGTGATTGAAATATCCCTTCAGATTTGCAGTGGTATGTGTAAGGCGGGGAAGGAAGGGAAGGAAGCATAACTCCTGTAGAGGCAGGTGTCTCATCTCAGCAAAGTGTATAGACAAATGAAAAATTATGAACGTGAGAGGCTCTGACTAAATTGTCTCATTAAAGACTGTAATTTAATATGCTTGGAATCCATTTACTTTCAAAGAAGAATTTCAAGAGACCAGGCTGCTCTTTAGCTTTTTTTTCCCCTTCAGTAAGATGAGGCTTGCAGTATCAAATTATGCCCCCCTCCTCGCTTCTGCCCGAAAGTTCTGCTCTCCTCAGCTTTCCAAAAAAACTCACAGTAGACTTAAAAAGAAAAATGGGTTAAAAAATGCAGAACTCTAAGGCAGTTCAGCTGCCTGCCACCTCTGTGTGTGTTGCTCATGCAATCGTGTAAAAGCCTGCCATTGCAAACTTAAAAAAAATTTGGGGCATTTCTTCAAGGCATGGGCAGGAAAAACTGCTTTGTTTTTACAATGTGCTGTGCTCCTCAGTGACTGCTTAGAACGTGCTGAGAAATTCTGGGTTCCCCCCCCTCCCCTGACTACAGTGGCTTAGGGACTGTGCCCAAGTCCTCCAGACTTGGTTCTGTGTCCCTACGTTTCAGGATGAGGTTGTGACTGGGCTTGTGTCAGCCTTGTGAAGGTGTGAGGGCTTGGGCCCAGGATGCTGCTCGACTTACTGAAACACCAAAGGCCAGGGTGCTCACTGGGCAGGACTATTTCAGTCCAGTCTGGCTGTCTCTTCATTGTATGATAATATGACTTTTTTCCCTTATTTTTAAACTTCCAGTTTCGCTGTACCTTAGAGACAGACCAGTTGAGGAAATGACCATTTCTCTGTAAAAGCATGAAAACTTGCTACTAACTCTATTCCTGTGATTTGTGACCATTGACTAGAGGCTTCAGACAGCTTTTCCATCCTTATTTTTGGATTTTTGGATTGTGGGGACCCCATGGTGAAAATGGTAATTAACTGCTTTTTTGGCCTGCTTACATAAATGGGCTATTTGATTGATACTTCACTACAGCTTAATACTTGTCATATGTACTCACTGACAGTGAAATGCATTACAGCAAATTGTAAGTGCAAAACCATTTTGTAGCTCTGTGTTTTAAGCAAAATATTAAATCATGTTTCCTCACCATTTCCTTAATTTTAAGTTCAATTAACAAAGTTAAGGTTGGAATATATGAGGAAAAAGACCCATCAGCTGATTAAGAAAAGAAATTAATCAAAGGGCTAGGCTCATCATGTGGGATGCCTCTAACACTTAAAAGTTGAGAATATCAGAGTATTTAGTAACAGTATGCAGTCTCTCTATGAAATGCAAATCTTGAATACAATTCTGCTAGGAATGAGTAACTAGAGGAACCAAAACTAGAGTGACCTTGAAATCTGAAATTGACTCCTAGTATTATACCTCTAATTAAATAAATTTTATCTTTGGGATTGACAACAGTGGATATAAGTAGCAAGGAGGAGATGTCAAAATGACAGATTGTATAATATATTGAGGTATTTTGTTGCAAAGGAGACCAAATCAAGTCATAGAACTACTTGTTAGTGGCAGTGAAGATCACATTTCATTAAAAATACACATTTTTCAGAGATGAGTTTGACTGCCTTATATATTTATCAGGATCATAGGAGGTGAGGCGTATATGGCATAACAGCTTAGATGGATTTTGAGAGAATGCTGTAATACTAATGCCAACTCCTTGCTTTGCATCCTGGATATTCATATTTCCAAAAGATTTACATGAAGTCATTGGATTTAATTTGTGAGTAATGAGTCATGTTTTTGCTTAGTTTGCACATAGTGTAGTTATTGTACTCTACTTTTCCCAAGAATAAGTGACATTACTCTGAAAAACATGCGCTGTAATTTGATCTCTGATACTGTGTGGTAGGTGTATCTTTATTCTAGGATTTAGGATAATATACACTACAAGCCTAATTGCCACCAGGTGGAAGGGTACCAAACCTGAATGACAAAAAAGATGCCTCTCCTCCAAATCGAACAAACCATGTGTTACTGTTGTTATTCTGTCATGAAAATTAAGAGTGGCAGTTTTAAGCTCTTGTGGTTGCTATTGGATCACTGCTTTTCTAGCTTCTGTAATTTGACAGATTATTTTTCATTTTATGAGAATAGCTGCTTCTTCAATTTGATAGAAATAGTTGTCATAGGTGCAACCTTACATCCTTTCTGGTTGGACTAGGGATGAGACAGAAGAACCACTTGTCAAAACTCTCAAATGCTGGAGGGGAGGAGGATGTTGCTGATGCCAAAGAAATCTGAGAAACACACACCTGTTGTTATTTCAGAGTGCCATGCTTCTGCTGGTAATCAAAGTTATGTGTGATTTAACTCCAATTCATAATTCCGCAACAGATAGACACTAGGCTGACCAAGCACAGGTCAGAAGCTGAGACGTTACTGATTGACTCTGGAAATTGGCAGTGGTCCTCCAAATTAAAAGGAATCCCTGCATTTTTGCAGGCAGATGCTGGCACACATCTCCAGAGACAGACATTTGAGCCGAAGGGGTTTGGGACTGCATTTCAACCCCATCTGCTTTTGTCACCAGGCCATCCTGACATGCTTACTTTGTCAGCTAGAGATTTTTTTATTCCCAACTCTGCCTGTGTTGTGAGAATTCCTGGCTTCCTCAAGTATTCTGGGCAGCTGTGTTGGGCCTGAGGCTGTAGCTCAGTGTTTAAAGCCAATTTTTCTACAATACTCATGTTGGTTTGTATCTTGCATCACTGCCTCTCTTGGTTTAGACACAAAGATACTACCTAAAAGTGGTCAAAATCAGTAGAATTTGGCTGTGTGAAAATTACTGTTAACTTCATCACTTTTATTTTCTGTTGAAAGGATGCCAGAGATATTCTTCAGCATCTCCTCCTTTTGTCATAGTTTCCACTCCTCTTAGTGGTTATTCTCCATGAAGTCCAGAGAGCTTTCCTAAAAATAGAATCATAGAATGGTTTGGTTTGGAAGGGGATCCTGAAGATAATTTCATTCCAAATCCCCTGCTATGACCAGCGATACCTTCAACTAGGCCAGGTTGCTCAGAGCCCTATCCAACCTGGCCTTGAACACTGCCAGGAATGGGGTATGCACAGCCTCCTTGGGCAATCAGTGTCTCACCACCCTCACAGCAAAGAATTTGTTTCTAATACCCAAGTTAAACATAATATCATTTTGAACCCATTACCCCTTGTCCTGTCACTGCATTGTCTTGTAAATAGCCTTTCTCCATCTTTCCTGCAAGTTCGCTTCAGGTACTAGGTGGCCACCATTAGGTCATCCCAAGGCCTTCTCTTCTCCAGACTGAGCAACCAAAATTCTCTCAGCCTTTCCCCATATAAGAGGTGCTCCCTCCCTCTGATCAACTTGGTGGCTTCCTCTGGACTCCCACCAACAGGTCCATGTCTTTCCTATGCTGGGACCCCAGAGCTGCATGCAGCACTGCAGGTGGGGTCTCAGCAGAGCAGAGCAGAGGGGCAGAATCCCCTCCCTGGCCCTGCTGCCCACACTGCTTTGGATGCAGCCCAGCACACGTTTGGTTTTCTGGGCCACCCGTGCTCATTGATGGGTCATGACCAGCCTCTCCTCCACCAGCACCCCCCAGCCCTTCTCCCCAGGGCTACTCTCCATCTGTTCATCCCCAGTCTGTGTTGACCCAGGTGCAGCACCACTTAATACTTGGGATATTTCTCTGGGCCTCATACACTCATACAGGCAACAGAACCTGCAAAAGAAACCCCCAAACCCAAAAAACCCTGCAGGGAAAGGGCTGCCTGTTTTTTCTTCACTTAATCAGACTCAGAATTCAGAACTCTAACTGCACCCTCAGAGTTGCCTTGTGAGCTTGACAAACCTGCAAACTTTTGACGTGGAAAGGAAATGTTGTTGTTTTTTTTTTTTCTACCATCACTGCATTTCACTTTGCAAATCATCTGCACGTTTACAGTATTATATATGCTATTGAGTATATAAGATGAAAGTTGACAAGTTTGTGTATTGGATTGGGTGAAATTTAATGGGAGAGAAATCTTTTATGAAAAATACACTGTTTAGAAATCAGTTCAATTTTTTTTTCAGTTTTGAATTTCCTTAGATATTAAATGTATACACATTTTCTTCTTCTTAGACATTTTAGGAGTTTTGTTTCCATTCCATACATCTAACTGTAAATACCCAGCTGGTTTCTGTTCAGCTCTATCAGACCCAGTTCTCTGGTGTCATCTCTTTTTAAAAAAATATTTAGAAACGCAATTTCCAGAGTGGAATTTGGTCAGTTCAATTACTGTAGCAGTTTTAAAAAATATAGTTACTGCAGGAGGCCTGAATGGACACTACTCTGTGCCTCCCTGGATCTCAGAAATGCTCTGCAGAGGTGAGGATCCAGCCTGTGCCTGTAACCCCTGGAAGTCAATGCAGGTGCAAGCCTTGCTGAGCTTCTGACATTTGTTTGCATACCATTTGCAGCAACCTGAATGACTGGTTATTCTGGTCTGGAGAAAACAGCACTGACATCATGTGATTCTGGCAAAGTGAGCCACACTGGATCCTGGCCTTTGAATACCCAAGGGGCTGGCAGCAGTCTCGGGAGTTGGCCGACAGCCCCATTGAGCTCGCTAGTAATCAGTTGACTGCTGGGCTGGACAAGCTGCCCTACTTTCTCTGACAAGCTCTGTTTAAGAGAATGACGGGCAGCCTGCCACTAGCGCTCTTTAGTGGAGTTACTGAAGATTAACTGTTTAGCAGCTCAGCCCTGACAGTGCTTCCCTTTGAAGAATGGGTGCCAAAGAGGACTTTGTTGACTAGGGATGCCACTTCTTTTTCTCATTTTTTATATATTTTAGTCTTAAGGAGCAGGAGTTTCCCTTTCTTGTTTGGTTTCTTTTTCTTCCCCAATGTCTTTCTTGCCAATTTCCAGAGAATGCCATTAGATTTGTTTTTCTTTGAATTTTCTAAGGTTTGTTTCATTTGTAGTGAAATGTTACATTCTACTAGTAACTCAGCATTGCTAAGTTCCTACACTGCAGAAATTCCTGGAGGAAAGACAGACAAAAGAAAAGTCAACCCTTTGAAAGACCCAGAACATTTAGTGTTTATTGTGACAGACAAACTCAGATGCATTGCTCTCAATAAAAGTTTTGATGTGTCCTCTATGAAAAAAAGTGGGATATTCAGCATAGAGGGAGAGTTATATTTGTGAATAGTTTTGAAAACCTGATTGTCATACACAGGAGACTCACTGTTGTCTATCAGAAGTGTAACGAATAAGCCATAATTATAAGAAAGGTTATTTTAACAAGAGACCTGTTTATCAGGTGAGCTGGTGGAAATACAGTTACAGTACTGTCCCACAAAAAAGAAAGGAAGTGCTAATATTTAGTCTGTAGAATAGATATTTTTTCAGTGACTATTTTATGTAGTATTTTGCTTGATAGTAATATTTTTTCCAAGAAACATTTGTCTTGGAGTCAATAATAATAATATAAAACAAGCCACTGACATTTTTAAATAAATTTCTGAATTTTGTAAAAAGGAGTTTCCCATGTTGCTATGATGATTCAGAGGAGTTAATCCAAATTCTTCTGAAGTTGATGGAAATTTTTATGACATTTCCCTCTCTGACAATTGTGAGAAACATAAAAGCTTATTATTTTATGTCTTTGTATTTCATCTGTTACATGTGTAGACACAGTGTCAAATCTGTGTATGTCATGTAAACCTTTCCATCACTTATGATGCAAGTCAGCTGGTTCTTCAGGTTGGCTGCATTTGAAAATTGTTTTCCTACTTCCTAAGAAAATGGCAGGCAGAGAAATTAAAAAATAAAATTACATTCTGATGATACCTTTGGAATGTTTCCACTTAAGTATTTTGGAAAATCTCATTTATGTTTCACTTTCCTATCTTCTACTATGAAAATAATACTTGGACTCCACTGATTTATAAGATATTGCCCTGAATAGTCCAGACAGTGAGTGGCAATTTGGAAACTACTTTAGACCACTTAAAATGAATGTATTTTGCTTCTTCTTTCAGCAGTCTTTCTCCTCTTATTTTCTAAAATTTTAAGTAACCTTACTCTTAAGCCTCCTTGGTTTAGGTCATAATTAGTTCAAGTGTCTGCCTGAGAGACAGTGGCTGATCAGTGGACTGACCAGTCATTGTAAATAACTTCTATCAGCTATCTGCTAAGAGATAAGATGTTCTGAAACCCAGTAATAAATTGGACCCATTGCTATTAGGAGATGCCTTAGCTCTTTCACCTGGCAGTATATAATTTTATTCCACAGAGCATACGAATGAGACATAGTTTTCTTGTTCATTAGTGAAAATACTCCAAGAACACAAACAGCAGTCTCCTCTAAAGATGCCTAAGTTTCTCTGGTTCTTGTGATCTTCAATTGCTTTTCTAGCATGAACACATATTCACTTTGAAGGCTCCACGCATGGCAAAAAAATTTTTGTGACAGCATTTTTAATTAAAAGGAAGAATGCAAAACTTTTAAAATACCATAAATATAGTAGCTAGTCTTTTTAGTGTCATTTACTATGAATGAAAAAGAACACTGTTCATACAGAGGTGAGATATACATGTGCACTAAAGCTTTTAATTTACTTCAATCTTAATCATATTACAGGTTGTCAAGATATTTTTGATGGATATTAATAGCCAGATTTGATAAAAGGATTTCTTGCTTATTCAGATAAACTTTCCTGTGTGGTGTATCTTTATGGGGAATGATAGTATCCTAGACACTCATGAAGACTTAACCTCTAATTGATATGGTCCTATAGTGTATTTCTGCATAATTCAAAAAAGAAAAATTAATCCCATATTGCAACATTAGTGCTGATTTATGTAACTTATTTTAGTTATAAATATCTGATTCTCAAGACACTTTTGTATTAAATTAAAGAAAGTGCCTACAAGTTAATTTCTTTGCCTGTATAATTCTGAGGAATTATTACTTGAATTCTCTCAGAACGATTTTTTGTGATTATGATGGAGGTGCTTGTATATCATGGCAGAAACATGCTGTTTATGTCTGCATTACTCAAAATCTGGTCTTAGACAAATCAGAGTAGATC
Source organism: Buphagus erythrorhynchus (assembly GCA_013400855.1). Taxonomy (NCBI): domain Eukaryota; kingdom Metazoa; phylum Chordata; class Aves; order Passeriformes; family Sturnidae; genus Buphagus; species Buphagus erythrorhynchus. Next base: position 97,078 of record VZTT01048982.1, read on the forward strand.
ATTGCAGGAAGATTTCTTCAGTCATTTAGATTATTGTATCCTTTTCTCTCTTTTCTTTTATATTATTAAACCAGAAAAATACAGTGTTTCAGTGCACTACTTCCAAATGAGTGTTCATGGTGGGAGGGGAAAGAAAAGGTGGAAGAAAAGGGAGGAAATATAAAGTGAAAATTATATTTAATTTTGCTTATGAAAAAATAATTTTGATCAAAAACATGTGTTCATACCCATGATAATGCTAAAACTTGCTACTATGGATTGCAGCTGTGCAAATACTCTACATTTTGCAGTGAGGGAAGAGTCTGTTGGACCAGTCTGTGGAGAAACCATCTGCATTAACTATTTTTATTAAAAACTCCCTGATTTCAGATATTTGCAGATATTAGAGGTATTCCTCAGTGATTTGCAAAGCCTCAGTGTATTTCCAAACATGACGGTTTATAGACCTTTCAATTGCTCCATTTAAGCATTTCAGCAGGAGAGAGTATTTCAGATATAGTTTAAACATTTTCTTGAAATATTTAAATTTCTTTTTTTCTCCACTTTTTATTGAACAATGATCTGTATTAAATAAATTCCCATGGAGAAAAAGTATGTTATAAGGTCTTTGACTGATACAGAATAATTGCTTTGTTGATTGTATATCCATGCATGATAAGATATGCATAAGAAGAAATCTGGTACAGAAGTATAAATAATACTTATCTTTAAGCCAGCATCTGTCATCTGCTTCAGCAGACAGTGTTTTCTTTCATTCCTGCATAAAAAGAGCTGAGAGATTTATGGAGCAGCTTTGTTTGTGCTCTGTGATGCTTAATCAATTTTTATTAAATTCTAAATTAAAACTTGGCTTTCTTCATAGTCTTTTTTTTCCCTACAAGTAGACATGTCTGATGTATAGATCAGGAGAAAGGCTCATGACAGCCATAGAATTTATGTGAAGGTAGGAGGACTTCAGTCCTGAACTCCTGAGTACTTTGTTTTCAGAGGGGCCACTCTCAGTCACTTTTTAGAAGCTACACTGTTATTTCTGTGACATTCATGAATATGACAGAATAACCTTTAAGCTATTAATATCTGGACTTCCTGGTTGGTACAATTATTATTGATCTTTGCAAGGATCTGCAAAGGAATTTTATTTTTATTAATTTGCAGGTGGTATAAATGGTTCTGTTAATCAAACTATTTTAAAGTTGGCTTTCATCTTTATGGCGCTTTAAAACATTAGTTAATTCACGTTATGCACTAAAGATATGTAAGTAAGTAGTGTTATCTCCATTTTACAGATGAAAAAGTTAAGGTAGAAGTGCTTAGTTGGTTAGTCAAGGTCACATATCTTGAAAGAGGCTGCATATAGGCTACAGGAGTGCTCCAGTCCTTGGCTCAAATCATATCTCTAATTACTTTAGTAAAGAATAGACACTTATCATATACACACATTTGATTTTCAAAGTTTAGACACACGAAACAAATGATTCCTCTGAGACAAAAAAGTATGTCTTGAAATTTGGTAGTTTGCTACTTTGTTCCAATGCTTTGTCATACTTGCTGATGCTAGATTTAGGTTGTTTAGCTCCACTGTTAGGTTCTTGCTGTGCCATTCACGTGAAATTGATGACCTCTTTATGATCTGTTATTTTCTCCCTATGAAGATACTTACATGTGCCAATTAAAACACATTTTTCCTTCTTTTTGAAGAAGTCTAGGATTTATTCTGTAAATTCCAAGTAAAGTTTATGTCTCAATCCTTCTAAAATAAGAAGATAAAATGGTGCTTCTTCTGCTTTGCTCTTTTTTATAGAGCTACATCATGTTTTGTCCTGGATTGTGGCTGGGAGCTTGTATTGCAATTGCATGATTGAAGCCTTTCAGTAATAGGTTTTGAGAATATAGCCATCCATTCTTATCTTTTTCTGACTAAAAACTCATGGGAAAGAACTGGAGAGGAACCATCTACTCAGTATATACAAAGGGTTCTTAATAGATAATAAAAATATTTGCCTATTTGTTGTCTTCAAGGAAGTTTGAAAAACAGAAACGTGAAAAGAAATATTTTTGTTTACCTTAAAACCTCTCTGCTTTCAGACAGGTTAGCTTCTGTCTTCTACACAGTCTCTGGTATGCACCAGTCTGTCTTTGAGACTGTTTGTTGCCCTCACTCTTCTGGGTAGTGACACACTAATGACAAAGTGTGCTGAAAAGCAAATCTCTTAATCCCCAAAGCTGCTTTAAAAGACCCCTTTCAGTTTATGTGTGTTCATTTTAAGAAATACAGCAGAAATACAGTAATGTGAATTCAATGTGGTTGAATGCATTAATTTCCTTTGGTGGGCTTTTTTAGAGAATCTGAGAAAATAATTTTGGCAATACCTCTTAGAAAAGTTGAATACAATCTTCAGAGTTTTTGTAGCTCAGCTCTTAATCAAAGAGATATCAGGGTTTTTTTTGGTCTCCTTTTGCCTATTTATCCGCTCAAAACACTTCTTGTTATCTATTCTGAACACATTGGTTCTGTGTCCAGTGCTGCAGCAGCAGCAACATGGAAAAAAAAAGCATGGAGCTGAGAAACTGGAAGAACTTAGAAGGGAAGACAAATAAAGAGAAGTGTCACTGAAAATTTAAAGCGAAAACAGGATGTGGACATCATGTAGAAGAGGGCTTTCACGGTGCAGTGCAACTGTCTTTGTAGCTGCCCAGCTGTATTGCTGTTTGCCAATGTTCCTTCTTTTTTTTTTAAATGAACATAACACAGATCTAGTAAGTTTGTGTCTTTTTCATGTGGAGTAAATTTAGACTAGATGAACTGATTTTTTGGAGCCACTGCCAAATGAGGTGGTGGTGATGGCTAGAGAGGTTTGGAGTTTGGGAATGCTTCTGACTGGAACACAGCACATACTGCATCATGCCTTTGACCAGGATGCTTTAGACATGCTGCCAAGTGTTTCTAACAAGATAGTGCTGTTACTGCCTTTTAATTTTCCTGTTGCATAGAGTACATTTCCTTTTTTGTTTTATAAACTGTGCTCTCCATGCTTTTCATACTTCTGTAAACAGTTCTATTTGATATGTTGGCAAAGTATAAGGGAAATTCATGCAGATTACTCCTTGTTATATGACGTTATGCACTCCATATAGTTTTGATAATGTGATCAGCTTGAGTCCCTAAAATATAATAAAGACATGAATAGAATTTTATTGTTAGATGCTAGAAAAAAAAACCCAAAACAAACAAAACAAAGGGGATATTACTTATATCTTTTAAATGAGAAAAAAAGACAATTATCAGTATGAGAGTCAGAAGATATGTAATGATGTACCTTAACAACAGTTAGATCAAGATTTTCTAAGAAAAACAAGAGTTTAGTCTTCTGTGTTTTATAGGGAGAATTGGTTTATTTTTTTCATGAAATTCAAAACCTCTAAAATTTAATGAATCTAACAGAAATCTCAAAAAGTATACTATTTCAATCTATAAGCTACTCATACATTTATAGGTTGAAATTTTATCTCTTCAACAGGAGAACAAGTACATTATTTTTAAATTTGGAAATGGTCATATAAAACACCATTGACTCTATGTGGTAAGTTCTCAAGTTACAAAATCTGCAGTAATATCTTTCTGTAATGTTAAATAGGGTATAATGCATTTTAGCTGAACTATTATTTTTGTTTTTTAGTATTTTCCTTTTTTTTTGGTTTTTAATGCTGTTCTCTAACAGATCATGTAACTGGGGTGTTGATTTGAACAAAAAAGTTTCCCCTGCCTGAATGGGGTCGCTCACCTGTATCACATCCATGTAATCATGATGTGGTACGTAATGATTGTGCAGGATCTTGGCAGTCACCTTAGGTACCTTTGAGAATATAAGATTTTATTTATTGTGAATGATTGTAACTGCAGAGGTTTGTTATACTCATTTTGAGCTTCTGAAATACTGTATGTTTTTAATTATACTGTTAAGCCTTTGTCACTGTTCACCTTAGAGGCAGCTGAATATCTGTGCTGCATAACATGATTTCTAGTGCTACAAAACAGCAGCAAAATTTTCAATACCATTTTTTTTGTAGGAATTTTAAAATGCTGTGGTGTTTGCCCAGTAGCATACCATATCAGCATGAAGTACTATAGCTCTTGTAATGTTAATCTGGTCATCCACATCATAAACAGTTTTGTCAGCTAGTAAGAATAGCAGGGTCAAAGCTGTGTGATGTGGTTTTGGCAACACTTCCGTTGTTTCTTCATGCTTATGCTTTCTGTAAAAGGTATCTGTTAACCCTGAAAAAAATATGCTAACCAGTAAGTGAAAATTTACTTCTTGTGGCTTGGCTACCTTAGTTACTATTGTGAATAACCTTCCTATGTTTGTGTTTGCAAGAGTGGTTTTCCACTCAGAAAGGTTACTGAGTCACCTCCTCAGCCTGTACACCTTCTGTCTTTCTCCCCGACAGCATGGCTTTGACAGGTCAGTTCAGTGCTGGGCCATCATAGCAGTAGAAAATATGTTCACCACAAGTGATTTCCTGCTGGTGAGTAAATGTTATTGCAGAGCTGGAGATTAGGAATTGAAAAGAAAAGTTAAGGACCAGGAGCTCTCTCTTGAGCAAAGTGTTTATCTGAACACCCTTGCTGTTTCTGTTTATCTACTTCTTTTCTGGGTGGGCTTTTTGTTGTTGTTGGGGGATTTTTTTTTTTTTTTTCACTTTTTTTTTTCCTCCTTCTGGTAAAAGAGTGAAGAATAGGTACTGAGTTCCAAAGCACTGACTCATGGGACCACAATGAAGCATTAGGATACAGCCATTTCCTACCTTTGTTTGAAATCAACCAAACGGCTCTGGCGGATGCGGCCCTCAGCTGCAGGGCTTGGTGGAAGGAAATGCTTTTCATCTTTATGGAGTATGGAAAGTTGCTCAGTGATTACTTTGTGCATTGCATGTGGCAAGCATGTAAAAGGCTTTGCTGTGTGTTGCTATATACCTCACAGCCCCCTGTGGCTCTGAGGTTATTGACTTCAGGAAAAGTATTTTCCAAGTAGTTAGAAAAGTGTGGCAAGGGAGATGAGATAACAAATTGTAAGAGCACTGTCTACTTGCACTCTTTCTGAGGCTGTTTTACAGGTGTGAGTAAAACAGCACCAAGTCTCCTTTAAATCTGAGAAACATGGTAACAACAAGATGAAATAAGCACAGAAAAAAAGGTATTTTCTCGCCTGAAGTGATGCTAGGGATTCAATGGTTGCTCTGAAAATAGGCTGCATGACTTCATGCTCCTATTTTTCTGCTCTGACCACTTAACTCCACTTAAGGGGGTGTGTAATAACCTCAGAAAAGATACAGTATTTGCATGTAGTAAGAGTAAATGCCTTAAAACCCCCAAACTTTCAGGGTAGGTAACTCAATGAAGGACTAAAAAGAACAACGGAAGTACTAAAAGAAAAATAATGACAACTGGAAGGTTACATGGTTGTTGTGTATTGAAATTCATTGAGGCTCTTTCCAGTACTTTTTTTCTAAGGTCTTTTATAAATGACTCTTATGACCTTTCATTTAACAACAGTAGGCATAATTTTTCAAATTTTTTTTTTAACTGTGTTTAATTTGTTGGTTTAGTGATTTCAGTTACATCTCAGAGGAAAGCTTTTTATTGGTAGCATATCATTCTTTTCTTAACTACTGCCTTATTGGCATGTGCAGTCAGTGTAAGTAAACTATTTAAAGAAAAGGCAAAAAAGTATAATCTTGGAAACTCTCCAAAGAAGGCTTAGGAAACAACGTATGGACAAATGCTCCTGCTTGGAACAAAATAGAAAAGGGTCCCTGGTTCATGTATTTGTCTGTATGTGTTTCTAGTTTTTGTTAAGCCAAAATTAAACACAGTACAGTTCAGTGTTTGCTACTCACCATGTGTTTACTTTCTCTTCCAAAACTGAAGTTGCCAACCAATACATTTTCTACCCAGTGCTATGAATCTGTTCAAATAAACATGGGAAGTAGTAAAATAATGACACGATATGAAAAGACATCCTCATTCACTACACAGAGTTCAAAAATTTTTGTGAGGTTTAGCAGGAACAGAGAAATGTGCATCATACGGGCACTCCAGCACATGAAAAAATGATAACATGACATGAATTATGTTCTCAAGAAAAACATCTTGTAATTTACAGAGATGAACATTGATTGTTTTAGATCATACTCCCTCTGTAATCCCTCTGGGCTTGTGCATTTTGTGTTTCTTGTGGTTTTATGTTAATGAGGAAGGTAAGTGTCTTGCAGAGAGCAAATAATCAATTCTGACTACGGTCTCAATCATTAAAGGTTACTAGCATGTCCTTCAAAGTGAATTTTCAAAGGACTTCACAGATCATAGAAGCAACAGCAGAAACATTGCAAAATAAGAACCATAGAACTATCATGGAATATCCTGAGTTGGCAGGGACCCACAGAAATCTTTGAATTCTGTCTGTACACAGGATCACCCAAGAGTCACTACATGTGCCTGAGAGCATTGTCCAAACACTTCTTGAACTCTGTCAGGCTGGTGCTGTGACCACTGCCCTGGGGAGCTGTTCTGGTGCCCAATCACTCTTTTGGCTGAGAAGCTTTTTCTAATATCCAGCCTAAACTTCTCTTCACACATCTTCATGCTTTTTCCTTCAGTCTGTCACCATTCACAAGAGAGAAGAGCTCAGTGCCTGCCCCACAAGGAAGCTATCTACTGCAATGAGGTCTCCCCGCAGTCTCCTGTTCTCCAGGCTGACAAACCAAGTAACCTCACATGGCTTCCCCTCCAGACCCTTCAGTGTCTTTGTGGCCCATCTTTGGATGGTAGTAGTTTAATTTCTTATATTCTAGTAGTTTAATTTCTTTTATTGCAGTGCCCAGACCAGCCCCCAGCACTGGAGGTGAGGCTGCCCCAGCTCAGAGCAGAGCAGGACAATCCCCTCCCTTGCCTGGCTGTGATGCTGTGCCTGATGCTCCCCAGGACAGGGTTGGCCCTCCTGGCTCCAGGGCACTGCTGGCTCAGGTTCAGCTTGCCATCGGCCAGGATAGAATCACAGATTTCAGATTCAATTATATTGGGAAAGACCTTTGAGATCATTGAGTCCAACCTACAACCAAATCATTGCATCAGCTAGGCAATGGCACTAAGTGCCACATCCAGTCTTTTCTTAAAGACCTTAGGGAGCAGTGACTCTAGCATCTTCCTGGGAAGCCCATTCCAATGTCCAATCATTCTTCCCGTGAAGATTTCTTTTCTAATGTCCAGCCTAAACCTCCCTTGGTGCAGCTTTAGACCATGTCCTCTTGTCCAGTTGCTGGTTGTCTGTGAGAAGAGACTGACCCTCATCTGGCTACACCCTCCTTTCAGGCAGTCAGAGAGTAGAGCGATTAGGTCACCCTCGAGCCTCCTTCTCTCCAGGCTAAAATACCCCAGATCCAACAACAAGTGCTCCTCACAGGACTTGTGCTCCAGACCCTACACCAGCCTTGTTGCCCTTCTCTGGACATGCTCCAGCACCTCAGTGTCCTTCCTGAATTGAGAGGCCCAGAACTGGACACAGCACTCAAACTGTGACCTAACCTGTGCTGAGTACAGGGGGTCAATCTCTGCCCTGGCCCTGCTGGCCACACTATTGCTGGTACAGGCCAGGATGCCATTGGCCTTCTTGGCCACCTGGGCACTGCTGGCTCATGTTTGACTGCCCCCAGCACACTTTCCACAGTGCTGCTTTCCAGTCCCTCTTTCTTCAGTCCATATATACAACCACAGTTGCCCCATCCCAGGTGCAGAATCTAACAGTTATCTTCTTCAAGCTTCATAGAGTTGGTTGTTGTAATGCACTCTGTAAACCCCTACTGTGCCCCTGTGGTCTGGTCCCTGTCCTCTCTGGCCATGCTTGGTTGGCTGAGATCCATTTCCTCCCGCCCCTTTCCCAGACCCTAGATAAGGCCCAAACCTCCTGACCTTGCTCTCTTTTGCTCCTGGAAATCCACAAGGAATAAACATCTGAACATCCCCAGGGGAACAAGAGAGCCTTCTTTGCTATCTTTTGCTTTTGTCCATGTACAACCTCCCTGAGGCCTCTCCTTAACATCTGAGCAAGCCGGGAAGGAGAGAGGGGTCTCAGGGAGCCCAAATTGTACAGTTGGTGATTTCACAGCCCTTTAATTTGTCAAGGTCTCTCTGCAGGACTCTTCTACCCTCATGGGAGTCAAGAGTTCATCCAATTTTGTGTCACTGGCAAACTAACTTAGTATACCTTTGATTTTTTTTTTGCTTGTATGACCAGCTAATGTTGGGTGAAACAGTCTTCTATGTGTGGCACAAAAGAGGCTGTACCATACAGCTGTCCATTTGTCCCACCAGCCAAATTCAATTGATTCACAACATATTTGGTCTGTGGCAAAATTTGTGATGATGTCAGCAGATAGTTCACAAATGAGTCAAAAGTAGCTTTTAACCATCAATTTTATCTGTCACTGAGCTGGAGAATGGGAAATAACCTTTTTTAATACCTCACGTTGTGTTACACCTATTGGGTGGAAAATTAAGAGCTCTGCAAAATGCATGGAAGCAGATCATGATATGAAGTTTAATAAACCCAATTCCTCAAGAACATACTGATTTTAGATCTCATCCAAAAGAAGAGATTTTAGAGATTTTTAGGAGTTCATCCCAGTGTGTGTAAATCTTAATGGGAACCCATACTTTGAAGGCCCTCTGTTCTTGAGATGCAGTCCTGAAATGGCATTCTGCCCTGGGGATACTCCTTGGTTGTTCTTGGCAGCAAGTCAAACAACTGCCTCCTTCCACCAGCAAACCACCTACTTGTTCTCTGTAGATTTGATTTTTGAACCCCATCCAATCCAAGATACATGTAAGAGGTTATGCTTAAATCTTATGACTTGCCATACAAGGTGACAACCTGGAACTGTCTGATGTTGCACTATAACAACTGCATAATTCCCATACTTCATCTGTGGATTTTCTTTTGAAGTACAACTTATATTACTAGTTCTGTTGATATTTCCTTTGTTTTTAAAAGTTTTTTGGTGGTGTTTACGAACTCGAATGCTCAGAAAAAATGTTTCTGTTGCAGTTGGGAGCACATCCTTTACTGTGAGGCATACCTGTTGTTAGTCTGCAGTCATGCAACCTGAAATAAAAACAGCAAGAGATACGAACTTCTTACAGTACTCTGTGACTGGGAGACTGGCTTCAAAGTTGAGCAATTATCCTTGGGATGCCCTAGGAGTCAGGCAGTTCACTATTAATCACAAGGGGCAGCTGAAATGCTTGCCCAAGCCAATCTTAGGGCCTCTCTTCCTTCGTCTAGTTGATACATTCCTCAGCAAGTGGATTCTGGGGGACTGAGATTGAATAATCAGACCTATACACAAAATGGAACTTGCTGAATATTATTTTGATTGTTTGGATAGTTTAGAAAAGAGGGTAAATCTAGTACTGTCATCTGGAAAGCACTAAGATTTACCACATGGTCAAGGATCTTTCATTGCTTGTACAAAAATTTTAAGTTATTAAAAAAGGTTAGGATTTTTTTGGTTGTTTGTTTTTCCCACATCAAGGGACACTTCTGTTAGTGGAAAAATTAGGAATGTGATATTTGCACCTCTGCTGAAGAAGCTGTATGGCTAGAAAATGTCTGCAAGGGTGTAAAGGCAGCAAAAGCACAAAGAGAGTGCACCTGTGATTCCTCCTGAATATTTAATAAGAATTTAAAAATATTTTTATTCATGCTTTAAATCACAGTTTTCTATTACATAAAGTAAAATTCTGGGGCCAAGAAGAATGTGGACAAAATCTTGACAACCTTTGATAAAAACAATGCTCAAAGCTCTTCCTTAGCCACCTTACTTCCCCTGTATTTGAAAAATCTCTAGAAATGATGGTTGGGATCAAAATTTAATCACACTGGGCACTGTGCAAAACCAACACAGACATAGTATCTGCCCTGAGGAGTTTATGGATTATATCAGGGCTTGATGCCAGGAGAGGGTGTAGCAAGTAGTGAGGACAAGGAAGAGGTAGTAGTTCTAGGAACTTGTGACTATCCTGTCTTGCTAGATAAACACTCTGCTCAGTATCAGCATCATTCAGTGAGGTTAAGATGCAAACAAAAATACCAGTGCATTTGGTAATCATGGCTAGTCATCTTCTTGTGATAGGCCTGGTGAATTTATGAGATAGAGCTACTGTCAGCTCTATTTCTCAGATTTTATTATAGTCACTTTTGGGCAGGAGGTTTTGGGCCTCAGCTTGCTAATTCCTTGTTTATAGGCCTGGTTTTTTGATATATCTGCTCCTCCAGAGGAGCAGTGCTGACATACTTCTTTAGAACTTTTATTTCCAAAAGAATATTTTCATAAAACATAATGGTTGGGGTTTTTTTTCTTCCCTTGCATTTCTGGTAAGATGAGAAAAACTTTCCCCATGCGAACATTTCAGTCAGTGGGAGTCAACTAATAAGCAAGTATACAGTGTATCTGAAATAGACAAACCAATTTTCAGGGTACAGGATGCTGTGTTCTTTAGTTGTTTTCACTAAGTCCCCTTTTCTTTGGCTCATCTGGGGAAGGAGGCAGACTGCTGACAGATCATGAGCCAGTTCAGGGGGGCATTCTCTCTACAGGGCATCCTGAGGTACATTCTCAGAGCTCATAAAAACTGAATGCCTGCTTTAATGCCCTGGCCAGGCAGGATTGGCTTGTTATAAGAGGACCCCTTAAAAGAGGTCACAAATTCTGTGTGGAAGTGCATAAGATGCTACAACAGAACTGTGCTGTGAGCCCAGGAATGTTATCAGATCAGATAGACTTCAGTGGTCCAGGTCCATGCACTTAGCTCTTGGTGCAGCACTCCATGTTTGACAGCAGCTGGTGGGATGTGCAAGAAACACATTAATTTACAGTTAGAGAATAACCTGCCCAAAGGGGACATTGCTTTCTCAGCTCGGGCAATTAGTGTTTTTCTTTTGCCTTCTAGCAGGAGTTTGCGTACTTTGTCTTTAGTGAGCAAGCGGTTCAGTTCGCCAAGAGCTTTCATGTGGCTGTGGGAAACTTTGTAACCATGCTGTGCTCCTACTTTCAGAGGAAGGCACAGCACTTTCAGAGCTGCTCCGTGCTGCTCATAGGTACAGTTTAAATGGAAAAGGGCAAGCTGAGAAAGCTCAAAGCAGAAAGGTAAGATGCATTTTAGTGAAACATAAACAGCAAAATATGTATGATTTACCTTTTTTNGTTTTTTTTTTTTTTTTTTTTTTTTTTTTTTTTTTTTTTTGACTGCCTTTTAACCATTTCGGCCAAAATGTGCTTCTTATCTTCTTATTATTGATGTAGGGATTTTAGTCTAGTCTATGATGTAGACATTCTAGTCCTTGAGACTGTGATACTAATAAGTAAATGAGACCAACGCCTTCCATACCTTACTCTCTTCTCATCAGATGTCTCACTGAAATATATGTCTCAAACACACCTGCTTCCACAAGCTTAGTATAGTTTGGCAAAAGGGGTGTTATATCACTCCCTTGAGAAAACATAAACAGGGCTAAATATCTCATTAATATGAAGATTTTCCTGAAATTTAGAGTAAATATTCAAATTTTTTTAGACTCTCAGATTGTTTACAATCTATTTCTTGATGTGCCTTGTACTTTTGCTATTTGAATGCTTCAAATCTCTGTTTACAATCATCAAATGACCTTTGAATTCCACAGCTGCAGTCTAGTTACTGGGCCTAGATTTTCAGTCTGATTGTAATTTTCATTAAAATTTATAGCTACCTCACTATTATTGCAAGATCATGTAGAAAATACATTTTCTCTTTGTCCACATAATTAAAGAGGTAATATCTGTTGAATGGTTTTGGGGGACAGTGGCAAATGCAGAGTTAAACAGATGACTAGTTTATGTTGAACTGAACATTCAGTGTTGATGGATCCTTAATCTCTAAGCAGATGGTTTACCACAGTCCCATTGTAGTTCAGAAGTACCTCTTGCATGAGAAAATGCAGTCATGCAGAAACCGTACAAACACTATTGACTTGCCCACTACTTGCTGCTGCTCCTTTTCGCTCTCTTCCTCCTCCTTTTATTTCTTTTAAACAGAATGCAATGTTAGTTTAACTTTCATGCCCATAATGCCTTTTGGCCTTTTTACCTAGGATTTCTGTTTTGCTTCTAAATTAAATTAATATGATGGATATGATGGACTCACAGGCCTTCAGTATGAACTGATTATGAACTCATTTTCAAATTTGACTTTTTTTTTTATTATCAGAGGACACTTCTTTTACTTCATGTAACTTCTCAAATCATGTCATTTCAAATTCCTGAAGTCCTGTAATACTATAATTTGTGAATAAGAGAGAGGAGAAAATAGAGATATTTTAGTTCCTGCTTTTGTTAACCCATTTTTTTTCTATGCAGAAAAAGAAATGGGTCTCATTACTCAAAGCTGAAGATCTGCCAGCTTGTAAAGTATTCCTTTTTATGCAAGTTTCCTAGTATGCAGCTTTGTCTCTTGTCATACATCACATAATTACTGCATTTCACCACCAGCAATCATTCTTAAGTTAAAACCAGCTATAAACCTCTCATTAGTAAAAATAAGACAATGAAAGTAGGATGTACACCTTCAAAAAGAGAGCCTACTGTTAAGGGAGTTAATCTCTTCATTGCACAATAGATAAAGAATAAATAATTTTCACTTAGGGCTTTTTTTCCACATGCAATCAAAATAATTTGTGATAACATGTCTGCTGCCAAAGGCTTCATGAACACAGAGTGTTTTGCAGATGGGGTTGATCTTCCTTCTACACTGCATTCAAATAAGGTATTTTTTTTTAATCACAGCAGTTGACCAGATTTTTGTGTTTGTATTAAGGAGAGTGGAGAGCTCCTCCACATAGAAGGGGTATTACAGGCAGCTGCACACCACCTATTTACAGCCTTAGCCAGGATAAAGAATGTTTTCTGGACAAGGGTAAGCCCCTGGTCAGACCACATTTTCTCTAAAAAGTTTTGTCCTGAACTGTAACTAGAGCATGGGGGCTGGTATTGGCACTGAGAATGGTTGTTGGCAAGTGTGACATTATTTTGTGCCAGGCAGAGACTTCATGTGCCTTCCGTTATTGCCTCCTATGTAAAACCATATTCTCTTCCAATCTAATTCCATCAAACCAAAATACAAAGAACGAGGAAACTCGATGTTGTTTCTTGTTGTCAAAGCTTTCCAGAGTTAAGAGGAAGGCCTGAAAAAATCCAGTGTTCCATGTTCCCATGAGAATTTCATTGCAGAGGAAAATACAGCTGAGACATCCTCCATGTCATGTCAATATTTTAAATGGCCTTTTCCTATAGAATGCCTACTGTGGGATCACTGGCACCTGTGTTTGCTACAAGTAAGTAATGGGCTGCTATACCCATTGATGAATTTGCACTTTTAAAAGGGACAACACACAAGAAGGCAAAAAGGATAGAGGAAGGGAAGGAAGCTGGGAGGGAGGAAGAAGGAGGTTGCACATCCAATACACTAAAGAATTACATGAGGACTGAACTGTGTTCAAAAGCAGAGCACCATCACTTAAGTGTATAACACATTTTAAAGTGTATAACATCCATATTCTGCTTATGCCACCATCGCACAAGATAAATCTCCTGAACGTATTTTATCTTGCTTTTGGAATTCACTCAGAATTTGCATTTAGTGTATGCAAAGTGAAGGAAGGTCAGCTCAGTGTCTTGGTGTCCAGGAATGGTGGGGTCACCAGGAAAAAAAAAGTGATGAATACAATAGGAATACGTTCAGGTGAGATTTTCAAAACTGGCTATTGATTTCAACAGTAAAACTATGGGAATGCAGCCAGGTCAGTGAAGAATGAATTTCAGAGCCCTGCACTTGTACCAGAAGATGGCTAGGCTAAATACAACTGAAAATTCAGGAAATAGATTTTCTGAGTAGGACGACCCAGTGTTGCGCAGGTGTTTGGCAGGATTTTCATACATGACTTACAATGGAAGCAAATAACCAAAAAAATTTCAGGTAATTCTTCAAAACTTTTTAGCACCAGAGATACCTTGTTATATATAAAACCTCTGCATTTCAAAATCAAAATTAGAGGACAGATAGCATCCTGTTGTAGAGG
>VZTT01048983.1:10758-23500 GCA_013400855.1 Buphagus erythrorhynchus
GGCGCGCACCGCTGACGGCGGGTCCCGCCTCCCCGCGAAATGGCGGCAGCGGCCGGATCTAGGCCCGCCCGCTGACGCGGCGGCGCGGTGTTCCTCCGCGCGTCAGCTGTGTGTCAGCGCCGCGGAGGGCTGACCGCCCGCCCGGCGCCCGGTGGCTGCAGCGGGGCTCGGCCGTCCTGGCGCCTGGGAAGAGCCGGCGCTCCCACGGGAGCGGCCGTCACGGGAGCGGCTGGGCAAGGAGCAAGGCGGGAGCCCCGAAGCGATGGGCTTTGCGCCGTTCATCGCGGTGCGAGTGACGAAGCTAAAGCTCTGCTCTTGCCCAAGAAGAGCGTAGGCCTGGTCTGAGGGTAACGGGCCTGGACACTTCCTTTTAGTGGCATGTCGGCACACACGAGGATACCAAACCAAGTGTCTCAGTATAGGGGAAAAAACATCACCAAAGGGAAGATATGGTGATGTGGACTGTCAGTACAAGGGCCATCAAAGAGAATCATATAATCGTCAAAATTGGAAGTGACCTTTAAAATCATAAGGTCCAATTTTACCACGTGGCATTACCACTTTAACCCCTAAACCATATCACCCAGTGCCAGTTACAGACGCCTCTTAAGCTCTCCAGGAATGGTGACTACCACCTGACCACCTGAACACTGAAAAAAATTATACCTAATTTGAAGGTACCCTGTCTCACCTTAACCTAGTCCCCTCACAGCAGGCAGTCTAGAAGAAACTGACCCCACTTCATGACAATCTTTCAGGTAGTTCAGGAGAGTGATGAGAAATAATTATTTTTTTACAGTGATAGCATCTGTGACACTTCCAGCTCCTTGGAGACTTTTGTGCAGCATGGGCCAACAGATCACTCTCAGCAAGTGTTTTTTTTTCTCACAGTAATAAATTGTGCAGGTTCTCTTCATGGGGAAGGACTCCTACTCCATTTCTGTGAAACAAGAAGAGAAAGATTGCCTGACTGCCCTTCTGCTGTAATGATGGGATGTATTAGAGTGACAAACATGGCATTTGCTGTCCAGGGAGGATGTCCACATAATTGCACTGGACTCAGTTTGTGTTCATTGTAGTGCTGTAGTGTTAGTTGTCTTGCTGTCTAGGACACTAATTATTATTGGTGTGGAGAAGGCAGAATATTCAGAAAAGCTTACTGTGTAACAACATTTTCAGTATGAAACTTGACAATAGGTAGCAGTGAATTAGGAGAGCAGTGGGGTTTTTTTATTACTTTTAAAAACAGCACTGTAGTAGGACTTCCATAGTTTTTTCAACACTGATATTTACAGGCTAAAGAGAAAACAATATCTTGCACTTGTAAAGTCAAGTTATCTTACTATGATGTCGTAAGCAAATCCTAGCAACTTCCCTATGTAGTCTTCATTTTCTGCTTATTCTTTTAATTGTACTGAACAGCATGCTCATGAAGTGTTATTCCAAACTATTTGATTTTCATTCTTATCATTTTAGTCAAGAATATTGCTGAAGAACACCTTGCTGTTCCTCCTTTGGATTAGGGATGCTATTAAACTGCTCCAAATCACCAGCGTGTCTATCTTTGCACCACAGACATCTTCCTCTGCCTTGTAAATTGCTCACAAACTTTCTAAACTTCATTATTGTTTGTCATCTCGGGAGATTTATATACTTGGCTGTGTTTCAGTTCTACATTTTGTAATTATTATTTGAGATTAATGGCTTCTAATATGACTTTATATTAACATTTTTGATCAGACTCGTGATTCACATTTTCTGTATAATGAAAGAAATCAACAGCACAAACATACTGTTGACAGTGTGTAATTTTCCTTGCTAATTTAAGACAGCAGGAATTGTTAATCTGGTAAATCAAGTTCTGTTACATGTTAAATTCAATATTGTTATTAGCATTTGACCCCATAGAGAATATAAAATTTATTGGATATCTCTTGTTTATAGCCATTGCTCAGAAATAGATTTGCAAATTTTAGTTTAATATACTTGTTTAGGCAAACACTAAACACTTATTGGACACTTGTTGCACTTGCTAGTCATTTTAAAAACACAGATCTACCTATTTCAATACTGACCTTTGAATGCACTTGAGAAAAATAATAAAAAAATATGGCTTGTGTAGGAATGAAAAGCAAGACATGTAGTCACAGTTCTGTCAGCAGTTCTGCAAGTCACAGCACACAGTTCTGCTTGGAGAACATATACTTTTCACTCTCACCTCCTTTTCCTCAAATTGTGAGGTAAAATCATATATTTTCTCCTCAGTATTTGGAAAAAAAATAAAACCAAATAGTTTTTTTACTTCACTAGGAATATTTGGGCAAGTAAGGCCTCAAAACCTGAATACGTTGATGTGCCCATACAGAGAGTTTCTCAGCTTTACCTGACACAGCATGTATATCCTTTTGCATAGATTCCTCATATGGTAATATAAAATGCAAGAGGCGCAGATGATGGTTACTGAATAAGGGTGTTGCAACTTATTGTGGAACTATTTGTGTTTGCTTCATTTTAATTTGATTTTTGAAGCTAATCCTCAGAAGTGGCTGTAGAGAGGTATTACCATGTCTAATCCTCCACAGCAGTGGAGTCGGGTTAGACTTTTAGAGGTTTATTATGCAAAATAGCTCAGTAGATGTGGCCTGGTAATAAAGAGTTTGCACAAAAATACTGAGAGCAGACCAGCTCTCTTGAGCCCTGTCTTTGAATTTTGGTTTTTCAAGTACGGTGTTCCAGAGCCCTGTGTGGCCAAGTGATCAACAGCCTCCAAAGGCTGGATTCACCAGCCCATTTCAGCTGCTTCCTGGTGGTCCAACAGAGGAATGGATGGTCCAGCCATGAATGGAGGTTGCTGCTATAGTTGCTGGTTGGCTGTTATAGCACTGCCCCTCAGGGACTTGAGGGAAAAGCAGCCCAGCCTTTTAGTTTTAAGGTTACCATAGATTACTTGTACATCAGTGCTGGTTTTTCACTTCAGCCTGCCAGAGACAAGCCAGTTTTATATTTGGAGTATGCTATTCTACTTGCCTTCAAAACAGGTGGAGTAACCAAGCATCGTGGACACCAAGCACCATTCCATACAGTATGCTTCATATATCTGAGAGGAAAGGGGGAAACAAGATGCAAATGTTTCCCAAAAAGATTTTCCATTTTAGGAGAGAAAAAGAAATTACTTCAACAAAAGCAAGATATCCATCTAGTCCATCCAATAGATTACTATTAGTGCCTGTTTGGAACACTTCAGCTCATGCTGCTGGAAAACAAAGTGCTAAGATGAACAACAACAACAACAGCTTCTCCCTGTTTGCATGTATTACCAGGCCTCAATTTTCTCTTCAGCATCCTGTCCAACTTGTTTTTCCTTTAATTACTGTAAATCAAGCTTGCAGCCAAATCCTTCTTTAATCTGCGCAAAACTCACCTTATTGAGGACCCTTTTGATACAGTGGATACTGCAAAGAATAAGATCACAGGAAAAAGCTGATAAAATAAGATTGTTCCATTGGCCTCTTTTTTTTAACACAACAACAAAAAAGGCTGAATTTGCCAAGCGCCATTACAAGACAGTGGAAAAAAACAGGTTTGGGGATGCCACTTGATCTGTTTCAAATTCCAAAGATCAGCAGGCCTTTCTGTGTAGCTGGGGGCATCTCCCCTTCCATAAGGATGACTAGGTCACAGTTACAGACTTTGTAGTGCATGCTCAGTTCCCTGGCTGTTGCATCTGGGACCATTATGTCTCCTTCTGTTAGGAAGAAGAGGTAACAACCCCCTTTCACATCTGGACTGAAGCCCAAGGTCAGTGTATTAGGCAGGAGTCAGCTTTTCAAGAAATACCAGATAAAAGGTAACTTGTTGATATTCTGAATTGGCCAGTTCCTCCTCTGCCATAGTTTCTTCAACAGCTTTTCTGACATTTTCACTGAAACAATTCCCAAGCTAATCCACATTTCCTTTGAGTTAGAAGTGCTTTTTGTCTCAATTCTAGTTCATGGAGCAAAATGCTGAGTCCCTACATCAATCCATTTTAAGTTGTTGCAGCTTTGTGTAGGGAGTTGGAAAACCTAGTGTTTAAGCCTACATATGACTCCCAGTGAAAGCCTGGAGTGTTTGTGCAGTCATGTGGGATTCACAAGAGCATAGAACACTTCAGTAACCTACACTAGGATAAATAGACTGAAGTCCCTCACAAAATCTTCTGGTCTTCAGGACTTTGTTTAGCACTTCATTGTTTGGCACATTTTTATCTTCATAGTGACAACATAGTTTTCTTTCAGTTAAAGATTTTTCTCTTCTCTTGAAATCCTTCCAGAAAATAAGAGCTATTTTACAAGAATAAACATATGACAAGATAAAATTCTGTACACTATTTTCACAGACCTAAGCAACAGAATATCTGAAAATCACTACAGGTTATTTATTAGTATGCATACAGAGTATTCCTTTTTTTTTTTTTTCCCCAGCAAAACTACCATTTGATCTAGATGAGAAAGATATCCCTGTCAAGTCACCAGCAGTTTTTGTCAACAAGAATGTTCATTTTCTGTGCTGATTCAGCTCTATGGATATTGAGGCATGAAAGTCAGATGAGCATGTGCATGGTGTAATTATGATGCCAAATTTGAAAACTGAAAATTTTTGTTGTCGTGCAGTTACTAACTATCAGTTTCCTTCTTTTGTATGAATTCTTTACATGCCTGAATAAACATAGATAATATAAACATACATGGCAAAATAGCAGGGGTGTGAAGAGCTAAACAACTATCCACTATTGCTAAAATAAGGTAACACAGGCTGAATTCAGTGGGCAAAGCCCCTCTCTAGAGCAACTCAGGAGTTTTATCAATTTCAGAAGGCCAGGGTACATCAGTTGAAGACCTTGTCAAAAAGGTGTTTAATGGTGACCTACTTTATCCCTTTGGAGGTGGTTGCTTTTCCTTGTTATACCTGTTTTTTGTCCCCTCAGGCTGCCTTCAGACTGCAAGCTGTCTGTGCGGGTTACACTGTTACTGAAAATGACCAAGCTCTTAACAGCAGTTTTCAGCAGCAGGTAATTTGACCTATTGTGTTTACTAAAGGAGACATCAAAGGATTCTCTGGAGCACTTTCAAGATATGTCTATTTTTATTACTTTGATGTAATTGATTACTAGCCAGATTTGGACCATCCTAATTCGGTTGCTACTCCAGTGCTTGTTCCAGAATGCAAATGTACTAAGCAAACCACAGCATTTGAGGAGTGTTTGGGTTTAAGAAAGGATTTGACCAGTGTACCTAATAGGCTTTAAAAGTTGCTAGTTCAGATAAAATGTTAATGCTTAAAGGTAATTACTCAAACAGGCTCCCCAGTATGGGCACGGCTGTTCAGGGGTCACAACAGGCTGTGTTGATTGAAGTGCAGGCTTCCATTCACCTGCCCAGCTACATGCAAAGTACAATTTTCACTGTTTGACTAGAGGTACGGGGAATTAGTTAGCCTGAGCTCATCAGGACACTGATGGTGTACTTCATACACTGAATTATAAACCGCCTTTTGTCTCAGTAGGTTTCCCTGCAGAGATCAGCCAGTATTTCCAGAAGACCTGGGGCAGAGAGCCTCACTGAGCTAGGAGCCCTAGTACCACTGATGTCACAAATGGCCTGCAGCAAACTATTTCTCCTGGCCATGTCTCCTTCTGAGGCAGTCCTGCTGGTGAATTGTTCACATATTTGTAGCTAAATAAACATTACGCTTTGGCAGAGGCAGCAGGTTCACTTGCTGTCACTCCTCATTTAGAGGGTTTTTTTTCTTGAACATTCTTTCTCTCTCTTTTTTTCCCCCCATTGTGCTTTATAATAATGCTGTGTTTCTCTGGGGAAATTATTACAGCGTCTTGTAGAGTGTTGTGTTTTAATTGTTTGGTGGTGTATTGACTAAATGTAATGATTTAAGAAAATAAGAAAGTCCACAGAAATACTTCAGGTTTTGTTTTTTGTTTTTTGTTTGTTTGTTTGTTTGTTTGTTTGTTTGTTTGTTTTGGTGTTTTTTGTTTTGGTTTTGTTTTGTTTTGTTTTGTTTGTTTGTTGGTTTGGTTTGTTTGTCTTTGAACTGTCAGGAGTATATGCTGTTTGTTTAGACAAGGGATTTAACTAGCTGACTATGATTGGAACGAGGAGTAATTTTACTTTTCTTTCTGTCTTTTTGAGCAATCTCATCTTTAAAGATGTGCCTGATCTTTTCTTTGGTATGTTCCAGTTAACCACAAGGTATCCAAGAGCTTACTTAGACCTCAAATATCCAGGTAATTACAGGCAAATATATCTCTTAGAAGGATGGCATATTATTCTTGTTTGCTGTCTTATTGTAATTTGGCAAATACTGTTGATGACTCTAAGTCACCAATACTGAAATCAGGCAGTTATTTCATCATTATGGTTAGGGGGATGGACCAGGGCAGTATTTCTGAGAAGGTGGGTTGTGACAGACATGGTAGTAATGAAATATGGCCAGGTGTTGGCCAGTTGCTGAAAATTTTGCAAATCATAAAGCAAAGGCAACCTGGCTTCTGTATTGCTGCTGACTTTTATTCTTCAAGGTCAAGCATGCTTTTATCAATTTTTCAAGAAATACTACATGGATTTGTCACTTTTCCAAGCAATAAATGTGAATCTGTTTTTATAAAGACAATGAAGACTGCAAATGTTTTGGCTTTTTTTGCTTTGGAAAATGGGATATCATCTTGTTAAAAAAATACCCCCTGAAAAATACTCACTTAAGGAGTTGGTAATGGAATCCAAGATACTAATTTTCTCAGTCATAGTGATTTAAATTCAAAATAACAGCAAAAAAAGATAATTTCCATCCTGACTACTTGGTGGCTTATCTTAAATGATTTTATGATCTCCATTTAGCTCCCATATAAGAAAAGCACTGCTACAATAGAAATGGAGGATTCAGGTACTTGGAGACTAAATTATACCCTCACCCATTCATCATTCAGGATATTTGACAGCATCAAATCGTGTTGGACAGGCAATTTGAGGGACTGTGTGCATCAGTGGTTTCTACTACACTTGTTTCCCAAATAATCAAAACATTTCTATCCCTGAAACTTCAAAATAACTCACACAAAAGTAAAAAAAAATAAACAAAAGTAATTTAATTACTCTTGGAAAATCGGTTTAAAACATTCTCAAGTGCTTTAATAAATTAACTATAGACACTATCACAAAATTAGCTTTCAATAAAAGACTTTCTGTTCTATTAAAAAGGGACACTATGATCTTTTCCTAGTTTCCAAAAGCACTCTCCTAGCATGTTGTTCAACATAAATGCCTCTTAATTATCATGTACCTTTCACAGCCATTAGGATTACATTTCCTGTAAAGTAAATTCTGTAAATCTGGGGGTGATATGTTTATATCCTACATTTTGTGTTAGTTACTTTTTTCCCCCTTTGAATCAGCAGAGAAAGCATCTTATTAAAAAAAAATTACAGAACTTACAGCTCTGTGCAGTGGGGTGGAGTACAGAATTCATATAAATTTCTGGCAATATCTTGAAAAGTAAATGAGGAAGTAACTTAAAAATCTAGGGAATAGCCAGCTGTGTATATCTAGAAGTGCACTGTACTATAACTGAATTATGGCCCAGAGGATGGGGAATGTCTGGAAAAAAATATAAAAGAAAAAGCATTAGTAAGATAGGCATAAGTGAGGCTGTATTAATCTTATTTACTAACTGTAATACTATTCCATGTCATTGCCTTGGAATCAAGATAGCCACATTTTCCTTGCTTTCATCTCCATCTGTTGGACATACACTTGTCTAAACTGAAGAGGCATGGTGTTCTGGGGTTGAGATTTTTCTTTTGTTCCTCTTTATTCTTGTGAGATGACAGAGAACGAGTATAGGTTACTGTCAGTGCCAGACCTGGCTAACCTTGGAAAGGGGAGCCAGGTTCACAAATCTCCTCAGCACTGTTGTTGCATAGCTGTCTGAGAAGGGATGACAAACTGCTGTTTCACTGCAGTGTCACTGAGTATTGTGACACAGGAAGAACTTAAGAGCAGAGAGCAGTCCTACAGCAGAGATCATTTACTCTGTCCTCGGCAGGGAAGCTGGTAGTTTTTCTGTGCTATAATTAGACAGTGCCAAAGAATGCACATTACGTCACAGGAATTAGTCTTGTGGCATTCTCACCTTTGCCTTCCAAAATGAAGGAAATATCTTTCAGTGACAGCTCTTATGCCAAGGGAGTAAAGTACTAAGGGAAAAAAATATCCTCAGACATCTGGTCAAGAATAGACAGTCTTCATTCATCAATGCAGTTTAAAAAGGAAAGGTCTACTGCTGAGTATATACTGACATATATATATATAGCTTCTTGTCCCTAGAATTCCCATCATGAGCACAGCTTGTAGTGTTTTGATAGTGGTTTTACTTCACATCTGTTCATTTAACAGTGTGTACTTCCCAGATTATGTCAGCTTTGTCCTCTGTAGGTCCTTTAGTGAAGGGGAGGATGTATCTGTTTTCCATCACTGCAGCTTCCTCCCAGAGGACAACTGGGGGATTTTGCAGTCTGGTTTATTGCAACAAACCAGGCAGAACCTGCTACAAATCAATAATGTATCTGGTCTCTTATGAACATATTAGTGAATCCAAAGGATACTGGTTCTGATTTGAGTAAAATTTGCTCAAAAAATTTGCTCCCTGGAAGCCAATGAAGTTCCAACTCTATGCAAGTCTGTATGAAATCAGATTTTTCTGGATCCCTCATGAGCAGTACATACTGGACCAGCTACCTAGTGCAGATGGAAAAACTGGGTGATTTGTGTAATGGGTCAAAAATTAAAACTCATTGCAAAATTAAATTTACTGTGTACTTTCTTGCGCATTGTTAGTGTTACTTGACTGATGTTTTTTTACAACAGTTTCATGTCATACAACTTTTTGCTTTCTGTGCTTTAAATAATGCAATTTCAGCTTAGATAACAGAATGGATATTCACAGTTTCATCTTGTGCTATTTCTGCAACTGTTAGAGTAGCCATTCCCCAGCAGTAGCAATCAGAGAAAGGAATTAAAGTGTCAAACCCATGGCCGAGAGATCAAAGCATGGCATTTTTCTTTAATAAATAAAAACAGTGCCTACTGTTCTGTTCTCTCATGCACAAAGTTGCCATGTTGGAACCTGATGCAATTCTTAGAAATCTTGCAATTTTTCTTTACATTCCTGTTTACATTATTTTCAAAATTAATTCCCTACAATCTCCAACAATAAGTGCCATTCTAAGCTGCAGGGATTTTTAAAATTCAACAATAACACATGCTGTTAGTGGGACACTGCAGTTACTTAGGCAATTATAGCACCTCCTTTCAAAACATAATGGTTACATTGTAAAATTCTTGGACATTAGCTAGATTAGAACATAATGCCATGCTCATTTAGTAGTAATTTTACAATATGAACATTATGCTATCACGGGTTTACCCCACTGCTTTTGTTATAAATGTGATTTGTTTCCTCAACTTATTTTTCTCTTGAACACTTTACCCACCATAGAGAGGTAGCTATTTTCAATAAACACCAGCAGAAGCCACTTAAGGTGCCAGGTCACAAAGTCAAGTGAAAGCACAGCACTCTCAGCTTTCTTCTCTGGGCAACTAAACCTCTGGATGTAAAAATATGAAATAAAGACCTAAACTGTGTGCAGTGCAATTGCACCTTGCTTGCAATGTTCTTATGCATAAAATACAGGAAAGTAATTGTATCTACATGGTCTTAAAGCCAATTTTAAGACTAAATTTAAAGCCAGTCTGTTTAGTTTTTGAGATTCAAATATTTAATAGTTGGATGTTGACAGTGCTGCATAACTAGCTGATGGAGACATTGCATGGAGTGAATCACAGTTCCTACAACTCTTCTGGGGTGTAATGATTTTGCTTGCTTTTGGGGAAGAGAGAGAGATCTTTGCATACAGCAGGAACAGCAGCTATCACACCCCACTGTGAAATGATTCGAATACAAAGGGAGAGATCTAGCTTCCTCCTAGACAGGAGATTTGTGTTTGCTGATCACAGAAGCCAGCCCTTCAGTGGCAGTGTAGTTTTTAGTTGGCAGTAATACTTTAGTCTGCTGCAGAGATTATTCCAGGTGGTCAGTTTGGAAACTGGCAGTACCAATTCCAAGAAAATGGTTGAAACAACACCAGACATCCTCTTGATAGAAAAGCTCATTACCACAAAAAAGTACTGAGCAAATTACTGTGCTACTTAGGCTTGCTTTACTGATGTAAGAACTGTGTGTCTGCTGCCTCAGAACCTTTTCTCTTTTATCCTTACTGTTGTGTACTTGGTAAAATAAATATATGTAATTTATAAATGTTTTTCTCCTTTGCAAACCTCACGTGTTCTAGACAGACCAGTAAATATTATCTCATTTTACAGCTGAATTAAGGGGAGAGGAAAACAGAGCAATTTTCAAAGGCTAACATAAGGAGGAACACAAACAGATTCTTTTCATCTATCCTCAGTCTGTTGGAACCAGGACCAGCCAGCTTGTGGATGCTGAAGGCAGCTCTTATTTCTGCTGTGAGCTGGACCAGTGCAGCTATGTTGTAGTGACAAGACCAAATTCTGTGAAACATCATCCACACCACGAACTTTTCTACCATTCTTATCAAAGCATGGGCTGGTTCTCATTTGGGTGATGTTTGGGGAATTCCACATCAGAGACCTGAGCTAGCCCTTACGATGGAGATCTCTTCATGTGAGCTCCATGCTCCATTTTATCTGTAATGTTCTTGCTAGAGGAAAAATCCCAGTGATAGAGGATACCTAGTGCTAAAAGCAATATTCATCTTTCCATACAGGTGACCTAGTTCTGTTCGAGTATCTATGTTTGGGTTTTTTGTGCCGTTCTTTTATTACAGCAACTGCTACATATCCTCCCAATACCAGAGTTCCAATGGCCAAATTTAGCATGAAACACACAAGCAGAGGCAATTTCTACTTTTTAACAGCTCACAGAGTGAAACTAAACAGACAAGAATGAATTGTTGCATGTTACTCTCCCCACAAAAATGTGAGAAAATTTTCCAGATACTGAACAACATTGATATTTGAGTTGAAAAATACACTGATAAAATCCTGAAGGAGCAATCTGCTTCTGGAATAAGGATATCCACATAGGGTGTTGAAGGGAAGATGTCACACCTGCCTGCTAAACCTCCTGATGTTGATTAATCTTAAGTTCTGAATCCATAATGTGGTCCCTGAAGATGGTTTACTGTATAAAACGCTGCTCTTTCCTGCAGGACTGAGCAAGCCTGAAGTTTACATTTTCCACCTTAAAGCAAACAGGAAGTCTGCAGCCAAAGTGCAGGATGAACTTGCATCTCCTGTGCTCCAGTTCAAACTGGGTTTTTAAAGACCACTTTTCACTTCCGCTTTGGTTAAGAATCTCATTCAGGTTTCATTTTCTTTATAGGTTTGCTGTAATTTATGACTTTCAGACTTTGATATACCAGACCCATCCGTGATTCCTGTCAGCTGATCCCTATGCAACAGGAGAGGCACAGGGAGAGCAATTCCTCTCTGCAACATGTGCAGATGGACTTGCAGTGTGCTGAGTGCAGCACTGATCAAAGGCAGCACAGCAGGGCTTGGGAGCTTCCCCGAAATGTCAGCTGTGCTCCCAGCATCCAGAGAAGGCTGGAAGAGAAGAAAAATGTGGGGAGGAGGAGGGTAGGACAGAGATTCTCAACTTTAGTGTGAAGTTGTTTAAGACTGGAGTATTTACCTTATGTATTCTTCCCTTGGAAAGTCTCACAAAGGAGGTCACATCATGACATCTGATGTATAATTTTTACAGGAATAACCAAGCGTTTTACTCTTTCATTACTTGTCTAATAGCCGGCATCTGCCTAGACAAGAAGGAATCATCTTAGGACATGAGACACTGTCATTACATGGATAAATTTAGGTGAGATAGGGACTTAGATACTCTGAGATCACAGGAATATTCCCACTAGCTAAAGATGATGATTCATCAGGAAATGTTAATGTAGGGTCACAGGTAGAAAAGTAATAGGACAGAAGCACAAATAAATTTGATTTATCCTAAACTTAGCTTCCAGTATTTTCCAACAGGAAAAGTGCATAATTGATATGAGCAGATATGGTGAGATTTCAGTACGCTGAGGGAGGAGAGAGAACTGTGCTTCAGCCAGGATCATGTAAAGGAGATAGGTCTTGTAGGATTGTGCTGCTTCAGCTTTCCTGCTCATGCTTTGTGCTATATGCTACTAGCACTTGACGGATTCACTTGTGGTAGCAAAGCATGTTGAACCAAATGGTGTTGTCATGACCAAGGGATTAATGTTAGAGTCTCCAGGTCTAGATGGATTGTCTAAATTGATCCAGAATGGCTACATGCTTCCCACTTTTTCATCTGCCTATACAGGGAGGATTTTCTTTGCCAAAAAATGACCAGTCTCCTAGACATAACAATAAAATAAAGTGAAAATGTCCTCTCCCTGTAACTTTATACCTCTCAGCACTCACATTATCCTACCTCATTCACATGAAGAAAAACTTTCAATCTTTTTACTTCAATGTTTATAAGACCATCAACATGGAATACAACTTGAATGCAGCAGGATGAAGACAGGAAATTACACAAAACCTGTAAAGCGTAAGCCACATATTATTAGATTTGGTCCCTCAAGTCCCCAGCTGTCCCTTGCCTGGCCTTGCCT
>VZTT01048983.1:23518-40652 GCA_013400855.1 Buphagus erythrorhynchus
CGTGCGCGGCCCCACCCCGCGGCGCGTGCGCGGCGGGCGCATCCCGGGTCGGCGCGCGGGGGGACGGCGGGAGAGCTTGGCAATGGTGCTGGAGACGCTGGCCCGCATCGTCAAGGTCCAGCTGCCCGCGTACCTCAAGCGCCTGCCGCTGCCCGAGAGCGTCGGCGGCTTCATCCGCCTGACAGGTAGGCGGGGGGAGCGGGACCCGCTTGTCGCCCCGGCGGCGCGGCCGGTCCTGCCTGGGATCCTGGGATCCTGGGATCCGGCCCTCGCCCCTCTCTCCAGGCACCGCTCGCTGTCTCCCGGCCGCGTCACAGAACGGGGAGCCCCGGAGCCTGACCTGCTGCAGCAGGAGGATGACCCGACAGGAGGTGTAGGTGCCCTGTGGGGCAGGGGGAGCTGTCAGGATGAAGTGCAGGGACAGAGTAAAACTTTCGCGTCTGAAATTCCTCTGGGAACCAACGCCGGTCAGCCAGAGGCCTGCGCCGAGATGGATTGGGATTTAACCGGAGGCCTAAAGCACGGCCTCTTCCTCTTCTTNCCCTTCCCTTCCCCGCCCGCGCGCCCCCTGGCGGCGGGAGCGCTCCCGATCCCCCCCGCGCCGGCGGCAGCGCCCCCTAGCGGCGCCCGCGTCACGGCAGGTGCCGGGGGCGGCAGGGCAGGGAGCGCCCCGGGCCCCCGCCCTTCTCTGTCCGTCCGTCTGTCCGTCCTTCTGTCCGGCTGCTGGGCCGCGGAGGGGAAGAAGCAGCTTCCCTTCTCGGCCAGGCCCCGTCTCAGCCNGGCCCTCGCCCCTCTCTCCAGGCACCGCTCGCTGTCTCCCGGCCGCGTCACAGAACGGGGAGCCCCGGAGCCTGAACTGCTGCAGCAGGAGGATGACCCGACAGGAGGTGTAGGTGCCCTGTGGGGCAGGGGGAGCTGTCAGGATGAAGTGCAGGGACAGAGTAAAACTTTCGCGTCTGAAATTCCTCTGGGAACCAACGCCGGTCAGCCAGAGGCCTGCGCCGAGATGGATTGGGATTTAACCGGAGGCCTAAAGCACGGCCTCTTCCTCTTCTTCACAGGTCAAAGACAGCATCTGTACTGAGTTAAACCAGAAAAGTGTCTTTTTAGGAACCTGCCACATACATAAAGTTAGGGTTGTTTTTTAATTTAGTCAGTTCTGTAAGTATTTTCTGCGTGAGGGAGTAGAAACAGCAGTTCATTGATTGTAGCCCTGTCAGAGAGTGAACAAGAAGTGAGCAGTGGCGGCTCCTGTGGTGCTCAGTGCTTTGCACTGAGGCTCGGCGGTGAGAACATAGGCGGGCTCCGAGGCAGTGTCAAGTGACGGGATTAGTTCGGTGACAAGAAGGAAGGAATACTCTCCACAGAAAGTAGAAGTCGAAAAAGTTATCAAAGTGCAGAATCAACTTTATATCTTGCAGTACTAACACTACGATTGTTAATAGTGTTGGAAAATGGTTAAATTTAGAATAGACACAGTTTATTTAAAGCCAGCTTTGAGCACTTCTTTTTTCCCAGCATGTTTATGCTGCCTGTGAACTGCAAGTCTCATTATCTTCCTCAGGAACAAGCAAATCTCTTTTAAATTAACTGTTCTTCTTCCACAGCTACGCTCTACATATGGAAAAGCTGTTATCTATATTTACCAAATAGAGAAATTCGGCTGCTACGAAGTTGGGAGGTAGGGGATAAAACAAACTACAGAACAATGCAGCTTCTCCTATTTCTAGTATTTGGCAGTTTCCTCATGAAGCCATTGCCCTTGTAACCACAAGTTGACTTAAAATTTGTTAAGCTTAGTAATATTTTAGTATCTTATTGCTTCACTTGTCTAACCATGTCTTTCTGTAACATGATTATTTGTCCAGTCTCTGTATTCACAATGCATAGTAGTAATACAACTTATTCTAAAAACCCGTGGAAGGTTTGGTCTGTAGACGAAAATCAGGACTTTGGGGGTTTTATGTAGTGTGGTCAGTGGGGGACAACTGTTTTGTTGTCACATTGTTTACCCCAGTGACTTCGAAGTACTTCATTGAATTTGGAGGGAGGGCAAGAAGCAAACAATTGACTTCTTAAGTGTAGACCAAACATGTGAAATGTCAGTCCCAAAATATTAAATGTACGTAAAAGAAGGAGCTGAGTCAGAAACTGCTTTGAGAACTTGTAGGATTTAATGAGAATACCTGAAAAATCCACTGCCTCTAGTTCTTAGCGATTTTTTTGATGGACTCTAAAAACTGGAGACAAAGGTATATTTGAAAATACATGGCTATAGAGAGAAAATTTTTGCAGTTTAAATACTTTTTTTCAATAGTAAGTTAGACTAGTATCTGCTGCTATGCTTATACATCTTCCTTCCAGGGTGGATATGAATGAAGATGGAGGGAAAAAAGCAAAACTTTACAAGATGCTTCAAGTTATGGCATAGGATAAATGCAACACAGTGAAATGTCTGAGAAGGATACTGTAGGACACTGCATCCTAAGCACCTAAATTAAAAAATTATCATCTCTTAGTGCATAAAGGTTATTGAAAGCCATTGAAACGTCCTTGCTTATTGAAGAGTCGTGTGCTTATTTGCACGCAGAGCTCTGTGAGTCTTAAGTTTCATTTGAGAAAATGATTGCTTCAGCAAGTGCTGCCTCTGTTGTGTTGTTGTGGTCTTTGTCCTGTCCTAAACTTAAAATCTTCTAAGAGCAGGGATTTCCAGTCCTGGGGTTATTTTGCAGTGAATGATCATTTGGGAAAGACTATTAGGCAATAGAGAAAATTAGCATTCCCTTTTTGTCTGCTACTGTTACAAATTACCAAGTATTTTCTTTGGCAAATAGCATACTTCTTTTTGAAAAGTGAGAAGTAACATTGGTCTAAAAACATTTAAAGTGCATTAATATTTGCCCTTTGGTGGCATCTATTGAACTTAATCAGAGACCAGCACTATGAAACACTGGGCAACGTAGACCTTGCTTGCAAATGCAGGCTGGAATCCAGATTTGTAACAGTGCAGTCTTTTCTTAACTCTTTTATTGCTTCTTTAAACTCTCATTAGCTTGCAGGCAGATGAACTTCAGTTCCTGTAGTGCATCAATTGTAGCAACAACAGACCAAAAGTATATGGAGTGCCTAGTTTTTTTTTATATGATGTATAGTGTGCTGGTTAAAGATCTGGACACCTGTTGTCTGTTGTGACCTTAGAAAACCAAATGAAAAACTGCTTGTTTGAAGAGAAAGACCTAACATCCAGTGCATACCTCCTGAAGGTAAAAGCAGTGAGGGAGGAAGGAAAGAATGTTTGACCTTGGGTTTGAAAGTGGATATCTAAATTATCACGCTGTGCTGCTTCAAAGCCTCTTTCAGTGTCTTGTCATTGCTTCTTTAGCCTTCCCTTCTCAAGTTCAACGAAATGAACAATGCTGTCTCATGCCAGTGTTGCTTTTTGTCCTGGAAGATGTCATTAAAATGGCATAGAAATTCATCTCAAAATAGCAAACAACCAAAACCAGGATAGGTCTGCTTATTGGTTCTGAAGAGAATGTAATTAGTAAGTACTTCGAATTTGCATGAAGAACCTCATGAGTGTAGAGAATATACAAGCACAGTTCCAGTATTCATTTTGACTGGTAGTTAATACTTGTTAATACTTGCAGTTGAGCTGTTACTGTAAGAAGCTGCTTTTGGGCCTGCATACGGTTATTTCCACAAAAAGTAGCTGAAACATAAGTCAGAGATACCAAAGGAGTAGTTGATGGGAGACAAAGGAGGGAATACCTGCTTTGATTTTTCTATCAGTGGCTTCTCTGTACCTTTGTTCACAGTGTATGTGTTTCTTTTATTTTTGGATGTGTTACTGTTTGACTAAAAATTAAGACAACCTCTCCTTGAAAATATCCATGGCTTAAGCTTTTTGGAATTGTCTGGTTTCTGATACTTTCCAGGACTTATCTTTGGGATTGGTCTCTATCTAACACAAGTCTGAAGACTGACCTGTTCCATACACTACTCTTCATTTCTGTCTCCAAAGTCTGCCTCTCCCCATGCAACAGAATCGATAAAGAATCTCCAGAATCAGTGTAATGGCTGAATTCTGAGTTGTCAGCTGTGAAAAAAGTCTTGTGAATTGCCCTACATCTGCTTCAGAAAGGTATGAATGGCTTCAAAACCAGAGCAGTCTACACTTGTAGGAAGACAGCATTGCATTAGTTTGGATGAAGGGTTTTTCCCATCCCTGCTCACCCAGCCTAAAGATCTCTGACAGTGTCTTGTATCTCATGCCTTAGAACATGATCATAGTGATTTTTCAGTTTAAACATAGGAGCTTCAGGCAGTTTTTTGGCAATAACAAGCCAGTTTATGATTAGTGTATACATGAATGTAATCAGGGGCTTTCCAGAGACTCCCAGATTAGAAGTAAGCATAGAATTTACTCACTAGTGAGGACAAAACTATTTATCAGCAGTTATCTTGGTACAAATACTAAATAATAACCATCTTTAATAGCCTGGTACATCCTATTCATGTTTATTTCTGATGTCCTTTCTCAAAACTTACAGCTGTCATGTTCCTCTCTCACTTGAATGAACCCAACTGGCTGTGAGTCATCCGTAGACATGACCACTGTTCTGATTTTCATGCTGTATCAAGAATGTGAGATGTGTCCTTTTTGTGTGTCAATCTTAGCCCAGTTATATTCACCACAGACTTGATAGATGTTCTGGTCCTGGTGTGCCTCTTGGAATGTCTGTTCTGTCTTGGAGTTCAGAGGAGTAGTTTTCTAGAGATCCACATTTTTGCCAACAGTCAGGTTAAATACAAAGTTCGGAATTTTTTTTCAGTGACAAATATTTTTTCTACTCTTTTGAAATACATTCTTCAGGTAAGGTCAGAAAGTGCATTTGGATTCCTTATGGAATTGATGGAGTGTTCTGGAAAAGTAATGATAGAAAAGGCAAACAGGCATTGCTGTCCAGGAAACTCAGGATTCTGTGTAGCTGAAAACATTTAAGTATCTCAGTGTCAGTTATTATTTAGGACTTGCAGCTTGTTGGAGGAACTAAGAGAAGAGCACCAGAGATTAATGTATTGCAGTGAGTCTTAGTGTGAATTGTGGTGTGTAGGGACTGCTGCAGGTGCAGTTGGGAAATGATTACTGAGACTTCTTGCAGTGCCTTTAGCAGCTGTGATACATTTCCAGATAAATACATTTAATGTTGCTGTCGCATCAAGGGCAACAAAGAACAAAAAATTAATTCCACAAATTATTTTCATTACATGGTCTGGTTCCAGAAAATTCAAATCCTTAAGAAAAATCCACTGGATTCTAACTGGAAAAGTATTAGCATAAACATATGCTTTACTAGTACAAATAAAATCAAGCTATACAGAATAATTTCTTTTCTCAGGGCTACAAGCAACTGGGCAGCCTTAGCCTGCTCTGTTGTGTTTTCTTTCT
The DNA here is from genome assembly GCA_013400855.1 of Buphagus erythrorhynchus. Lineage (NCBI taxonomy): Eukaryota > Metazoa > Chordata > Aves > Passeriformes > Sturnidae > Buphagus > Buphagus erythrorhynchus. The sequence goes on from VZTT01048983.1 coordinate 28,971, forward strand.
TGTACATCTTAATTTCAAAAAACAAATTGTAGAACAAAATCTTGCTATATTCTGATCCTAAATAATTTCGAAGAGTAAGTTGATTATTGTCTTGTCTTAAAAAGTGCTTGTGCAGCTATTTGTGCACCAGAACATTATACTTTTTTCTTTCTCTTCTAAAATATTTTTAAACTCTCTTCTATATGAGTATTTAGATTTAATATATTCTCCAGAAATTTAGAAAAATGCTGTCAACCTTTAGTGCACTATGGTATTTAAATTGCACTGGAGTATTCCACAGCATGTTTTGCTGGAAAAGTGAATCCACCTTATATATAATCTGTCTATCTATCTATCTAAATACCAATCATTGATGCATTTCTTAAAAAGTCCAGTAAGTCTTCTCTCACCAGTATGCCTACATTTATAATGATGGAGCAGGGCAGCCAGATCTGCAGTGGATACTTTTTACCTGTACTTGAAAGAAGTTCCTTCCCTCGCTAAAAAGTAATTTTTTGTGACTTGACCTACTGATCTTAGATGTCTTTCTTTCTCTATGTTGTAGAAACTGGTTGCAGATCCCTGAGCAAAGAGAGGTCTGAAAGATAAACCGTAAAAGATTGGTGAAGGTTTTGCCAGCGCTTTAGGGTTGCCTATTTCAGTAAATCTTTTATTTGTTTTGTACTTACTATCTTCCGTTCAGTCATCTAGAGTGATAAAATCCAATTTCAGATGAAATTCTAGGAGTCAGATTTTTACTTAGGCTGGAGTAAATCCTAGGATTTAATCTATGTCTTTTTTTTCCTTGAGACTCACCAATGGAATCTTGTTTGCCCTGAGGGCCCTGCTGGCTGAGCAGCTCTGTTCCATACCCTCAGCCTAAGCCGTTTGAAAGTAGCTGATGCTGCACCATCCTGGAGTGGTGTCAGGAGCCACCCTAAATCCCACCTTACCTTTAGTTTCAGAATGGCTGCGGTTACTGCCTTTCCTGGGCGTGCTGGCCTTGCTCGGTTACCTGGCTGTTCGTCCCTTCCTCCCCAAGAAGAAACAGCAGAAGGACAGCTTGATTAACCTCAAGATCCAGAAGGAAAATCCCAAAGTAGTGAATGAGATAAACATTGAAGATCTGTGCCTCACTAAAGCTTACTGCAGGTGTTGGCGTTCAAAGACGGTAAGATGTACTACTGTAAGATGAGAGATTGAAACTAAGTATTTTTATCAGTGCTTTGGTGCTGGATTGCTCTGTGTTGAGCTGTTGCCTTTGTCTGGAGTTGGAAAATGTTCCTGAACTTTGTAGAATGGCACAAACCTATCCACATGAAGAAAGCAACTGTAGAAACTTGAAAGAAACATAGTAGGGTTTTTCTAGAAATGTTTAGAGAGTGACCTCATGTGAGTAAAATAAAACCAAGCAAACCTGTTTTCCTATTTGGAAATACACTGCAACTAATGAAAAGATAAGTACTCTTATTTTCCAAAAAACAAGAAGGTTGTTCATATTAGAATGAAAATAAGGATGGGCATGTGTTGGTGAGGGAGATTCCCATGTGGTCCAGAGCAGTGAGATGACTGGTTGGGATATTCCATATCGCCCAAATCAACTAGATGTAAATGAGTGTATTTCATCTAGCCTCAATTTTCATTTCCTGATTCAATTTTGAATGTCCTGACCACACTCTTGTTTTGTTCTCTCTGGACCAAATGCTTTCCTTCTTTAATAAAACCAAAAAAGTCTGTCTTGAACTGAAGAAGCCTACTCAGCTGTTCTCACTTTGGACTAATCACTTCAGCCAAGTACTTCAGCTTGCTTCTGTGCATACTTTCTGGTTGCAAATGACTAAATCTATTAAGAGCACTTTTACTAGTTCCACAATAAATCAATTTGTAGCCGTGATGGCTGCTTTGTTTGCTGTTCTTTCATGGAAAAGGCTTTGTCCCTGAAGGCTTTGTGTCTAAGAACAGCTATTTTAGGATCTCACAAACTTAGTTACCCATTAACTGTGTTTGTTTTCCTTAGTATCCTGTGCCTGATAGGAGGCAGGGAGTTTGACGTTGAACCAGGACAAGAGGAACTAGCAAGATTATCAGAGCAGTCAGGGTGTAGGAAGAAATACAGAAATCACCATGCAACTGCTGTACAGAATTATGCTAATTCCTTGTGTATGTTTTTTTTTCAGTTCCCTGTCTGTGATGGCTCCCACAACAAGCACAATGAATTAACAGGAGATAATGTAGGTCCACTAATACTCAAGAAGAAAGAAGTGTAGCAGATACTTAATCTAGATCATGACTGATAACAAGTCTTTTATACTGTTGTAGTTGCAAGGGACAGCATTTTATTATGTGATTGGTATGATTTAGTTTCATGATTGCTGTAGATTTCTTTTTGGAATAAACTGCATTTAGACAGTGATGGATTTGTCACTATTTTGGTACCTTATTCTGAGAAGAATTTTGCCTGCATTGTAAAACTGTAAAGTACCTATCTCTGTAAATAAGTCGTTTATTTCAATAATAAATTGACTTTCTACAACTAAGCCTTTTTTGTATGAACATAAAATTACAAAACTGTCACTATTTCAAGTGATGTAAGTGCACTTTTCTGTTAAGTTTGTTCTGCTGAGAAATCATGTTTACCTTTGCTTTTCAGGAACAAACTGAAGTGTACTTAAGTGAGGGAGAAAAAGATACCAACTTCCTCCTTTGTGAATATACATTCAGGCAGCAGATCAGTGTTAAATCATGCAAGCTGAAGGTCTGGCCAGCATGGTGCCTAAGTAGGCAGTTTGTTGGTCTTACACAAAGCAGTGAAGCTCAGACAAACCCCACACTGCTGGAAGGTTTCACACAGCATCCCAGGGGGAGTGCTGGCAGTTCCAAGCCATATATAAACCAAACTATTGAGCAGGCCAGCCACCAATGTTACCCCTTTATTTTGGGCCCTGTGTTGATGGTAAGGAAACACAAATTTGCCTTCTGCAAGTTCACTTGCACTACAGTCTCTACTTTTTGCAATGGGAATTTTCAAGGGATGAAAGGTTAAGAGACAGAACTGAGGATGCCGAGCTGAGCTGTTCTCTTGGCTTGTTACCCATCCAGAATTATTATTTATGCAAGTCATAACATTGCTGTGGTGAGGCTTAATTTCAGATGCAGATAATTACTACTTACCTAACTGCTAGATTTCTAACTAATTATTTGTAAGTGCTTCATTCTCCCACAAAATAGTGTATCCATCAGTTTAAAAATAAAAACTTGGTCCATGCTACAGTTTTAGACAATGGTACCATGACAGATCTCACCCATTCCGTAACAGCATTTCATTTGTTAGGTGGGAAGCCCCAGAGCTGTTGCCAAAGCTGATCATCACAGTGCTGAAACAGAAAGCAAGTCAGAAAGCTGTTCTCACAAAAGGGCTCTTGCAGCAGCAGCAGCAGAATTAAGGTAGATCATTCCTCCTCCATTTGTGACAGTTGTAGTTCTAAGTTCCAAAACTTCTTGCCTTGCAGCAAAAGATGACAGATTAGAATGTGACTGTGTGTTAAATGACTGCTTTTACAAAGTGTGTAACAGAACCATGGTATAACGTTTATTGTTTAAATGCTTCGTGGTGGTCTTACCGTAATGGATGAGCAAACCATAAATGCATTAGGATAGAAACATTTAAAATAGAGAAAAATATATAAAGTGTCTTATACTCAGTTTTCACTTAGAGATGTATATAGAATACCAAGCCCCAGTTTTTGGATTTGGTGAAGAAATTACTGTGAAATGTAAAGCCCTGTCCTTGACATTTTTTTTCAGGCTTTAAAAACCACAGTCTACTGTAGCAGACTTATTAGACACAGGCACGTATATGCTTCCAGCTTTTATCAGGATACTTTTGTATTCAAACAGTTTGGTTTCCTCTGAAATCACAACCAAAATTAAGTTAAATTAAGACAAACCTTGTTAAAGTGAGTAATACAGCAACATGGTTTTGTTTCTCCCAAAAAGCTCCTTGAAGAGAAGAACAGTGTAAGGTTTAACCTCTTCACTCCATCTTTAAGACAGCGTGATTAATTATTTTTTTCTCCTTACTTGCTCTTAGATGAGATAGTTTAACAGCAATCTACAACCATGGCTATAGGATAAAGAGGGACAGTTTCTTTGTCCCTGCTTATATCTGTAATGGAATGGAACAAATTTGTAGTGTTGCAAGAACAAGTCACAGTTCTTTTATAGAAAGGACATTTTAGTAATTTCCACAAGATAATAATATAATGAGAATCACAAGCAAGATAAATCATCATTTCCTTGCATTTCAAAATCTGCCAAGGTAATACTGTCACATATCCACAGAACTTTATATAGAAAATCTCCAATAATTTACTAATCTGATCTAAAGTCTACAGAGAGAGATAGCTAAAAGCTGAAGTGCCTGTACAGCTCTGTATCTCACCAGCAATTTAGAAGTTGAACCAATTACCTGACTTTTCTAGTCTAATTGGGAAGCTCCATACACAGGAATAAATTTGCCCTAAATGCTAATAAAGACCAGAACTGAGGTTGTAGGGCCAGGTCTTCAGTCTTGATGGAAAATCTGGGGAACCTGAAATCAGCATATTGTGACACTTACTTACTCTACAAGAACAGCAATGTTTTCCTTTTCATAATTAATTTGGACATGGTTATAATAGACTACAAATAAACTTGTCAAACAGGTTCAGAGAAAGGTGTCTGACTTGGGACAACTACTAGACAAAGTAAATATAATTGAAGTGCAATTGACCAAAAATTTCATCTTTTACACTCTTTATTTAAAAGGCAAGATACAGAAACTATCATTCATTTTGTGACTGTATTACACCATGGCTGTTTCAGGGTTAATTTTAGACTTGAGTTTAAATTCCATAAAAAGCTCCGTTTGGCTGAAAAAGAGAGAGTAAGCTGTGATTATACTCACATCATCATCACCACATCCCCCGGCCTGTGCGACTCCCTGCTTGCAGATAATTTCTGTCTTTTCCCATATGCTGCCTGCTGTAACTTGCACATGCTGGCTGCTGGGAACACTTGCAGAGGTTCTTGTGAACCTTCTGGAACAGCATGCTCAGAGTTCCTCCACACTATGCCTGTGATTATGTCTGCATGACAGCAGGACTCTCTGGTTATCAGTTACTGCACATTGTGCTCTAATTTTATTTCCTGCAAATAAGAGACTACTGTGGCATAATGATTTTACTGGTTTGAATTTATGCCTTATTCAGTTAATGATTTTCATGGCATTTTGTTAAAAGGGAGGTGGTCTTTAATGTCATGCTTCACCCATACTCTGATAAAAACTGAAATTGAATCTCTCAGAGTTAGTTGCTTTTTAAAAATAGCTGAAAATGTCATGATACTTACTAAAAAACCCAGTTTCTTAAGTTCTTAGTCCTAATCTATCATTTAATAAAAAGATGCAAGTGTGTGTTTTCTTCCCTTCTGGAAGACAAGGAGGGGGAACATTACAAAGCATTAAAGCTTTTAATTTTAGATCTGCAGGTCTGTGTAATAGCTCCAACCTAATGCTTTTTGAAGATTTAATAAAAGCTGGGGGAAAGGGGTCTCGTGAGAAATACCCACATAAAATGGCAGGGAAAGAAAAATTGATTCAATCTCACTTAGAATAGCAAAAAAGATGACAAGTTTTCATTGGTATAGCTTATTCAGGCACTCAGAATTGTGGAAGTGACCTAATGTATAACTGAGGGTGCACTGAGGTTAAGGGAACAGGTAAATCCCATTTATCAGATGCTGTTTGCTGGTGAGGAAGTATTAGAGGCTATCACAAACAAAAGCTCTTCATCAGAGGTTTGCTTTTGTACTTAAGGTTGTGTCCAAATTTAAAGGGCTGTAATCCTTAAAACATCACACTTCTGTTACTGAACACATTCCAAATTTGGCATAGTAATCCCTGTGGGAGGATTCCACTTTTTATAAAACTTTCCAAAAAAGTGAACTCCTGTAAGTTTTACTCAAGTAGAACTATTTTATAGACACTGATGAACTGAACACTGTATTTCCTCATCTTGTTAGTTAGCTTTACCAACATTACAGATTCTAAATACTTGACCTCCTCTTAAAACAACACATATTTCACAAAATCATAGAATCAGTGAGGTTGTGTGGGAGTCCAGGACATCTCTCTGGCTGCCCTGGTTCGTCCGAGACCCTGGCAGGGGGCTCGAGGACCTTGGCATGGAGTCAATAGCACCTGTGCCTTTGATCTCAGCCCATGGGAAAACTTACCAACTCTGAGAGAAGAATTACAGGCCACAAGAGTTTAAGTAGAATAGTAATGGGTTTGTCACAGGGTGAGAAAAGTAGAATTTTGGGGATTTTAGGATTGAGGTTCAGGGGACAAGATGGAGGGATTTGGGTGTGTGTTGTCCTTCTTCATGTCCTCCATGTTTCACTGTGATGGTGACACTTTTCTATTGGGTTAGAGTAAGGACTCACTGTCCAACATTGGTGATAGATATTGGTACAATACTGTAAACATAGCACACGTAATTTGTAGTATATAATGTTAGCACCAGCCCACAGAGGGGCAGAACCTCGTGCTTCGACCTGCTGAACAGAGCTTGGCAGGGCAGAAGAAGAATGTTATAGATAAGGAAAAATAAACAACCTTGAGAAGCACAAGCTACGCATCCTGACTCCTTCTTCAAGGTGCGGGCTGGGAAGAAAGATTTTCCCAGGTCCTGGGGTCATCCTAACCCCAAGATCTGACAATACAGGGGCAAATGAGCTCTGTGCTGAGTGGAGTGGAGACTGAGGAAAGCAGAGGAGAGCCCTGGGAGGGATTGAAGGGCAGTTTCAGAGATGGTGGATCCTTTTAACATAGTAGAGAACAGCCAGAGAAAGAAACAATTTAATGCCAAGTGCAGCTGGGGAGGCCTGGGCTGGGAACAAAGAGAAAGGAGTTTTTCTCCCAGAACAAAGCTGTGATGCAACATGTCCTCCAGAAGGAGTCTGTGTCAGCCCAAGGCTGTGTGTGGCCAGGCAGAGGCAGGCAGGACGCAGAGCTGTCTGCAAAGGAAGGGGCCAGCGAGGTGGGGCAGCCGGGGGATGCCGACAGCCTGCAGGGACAGAGGCGCAGGGCATGGACACCGTAGGACAGCCTGGGCTGCAGAGGGCACAGGCATGGGCAGCAGCTGAAAGGCCCTGACACAGCCAACTCCTGCAGCACTTTGGCCATGCAGGCTGGCCCTGGGCCTGAGGCCAGCAGGGGACAAGTGAGCCTTGCTGTGCTGGGGCCTCATTGCCTCCTTGTCCCTGCTCAGCAGCCTGGCAGGGGCCGCCCCATGGTCCTGCCCTTGGCATTGCACATCCCCAGAGNAACGCTGCCACTCAACTTTGTGTTGTCCATTAATTTATTGGGGGTGCACTCAATCCCCTTATCCAGATCATCAGTAAAGATACTGAACAGGACTGGGCCAGGGGGACACCAGGAGTGCATGTGAAGCAGGCATAACAGGCACAGAAATCCAGGTATGTCACAATAACAACCCTTAATCACTGCTCCAGCTTCAAACCCACCAGGTGCCGTTTGAAAGCATCTTCCTTTCAGGTCAGGAGACAAACTTGAACTGAACTAAGATGGTACATTCCCAAGGAAGCAGAGAGAAGAGCAGTGTGCATAGTTATATTAATATAATGTACTTGACAACTATTAAGGGAAAACTTACCACAGAATTTCCTGGTATTTTTATCATTGTGCTGGAACTGCAGGCATTGAAATTTAAGTATTTCTCAGGAAGCTTTCTTTTTGCTTAGAGAGTAAGGCTTATACAAAGGCATATATATTGAGCTGTATACAGCTCATCTGTACAACATGTGAATCTCTGCAAATAGTACAGTGTCAACATTAGAAGTTTTTAAGTAGTTAAGAGTATTTTTGTACATTTTTTGTTTTGCATGTTAGAAAAGTAAAAGCTAAAATAGAAATGATTAATTCTTACTAATGCCAAAATCTAGACACCATCAAATGTATTCTACATAGTATCCTTGTAAAATGAGTTCAGTGAACTCATTTTACAAGGAAGTAGTGTAGAAATCTGCAGGACAGATTGTCGTCTGCCTCAGTTAACTGTCTGCCTCAGTAACAGGCACAATCTAATAGCCTTTCCAAAAAATAACGAAGTAACTTCCAGTTTCTGAGGGATGCTGTACTGACCCCATGCCTCAGAATGGAGTTACTAACAACTTTCTTGGAGCTAGTTACTTGTACAAAACATAGCAGAGGCAGACAGATTTACTGGTAGCTGTCAACTGGTACCAAACCTAAAAGGCAAGAGCAGGATTTTGGTCAACAGAGGTTATTCCTGGCTGTAGGACAGGACATCGTGTTTTGTGGAGGATGAGGTACACAGGTGAAGAAGCAGCATTCCCAATCCCATACAAGCTTCCCCCAGTCCTTGTAGACCTCCCACAATCCTCACCTCATTTTCAGGCTCTCTCCTTTTTTCTGCTGGCATCAACATCTCTATTACCACAATCTATGATGGCCCCAACTGTTTCTTTGAGCATTTAAGTGCCACTTTCTGTTCCTTGCTGACAGTCCTTGAAGGCACAAAGGAGTGCTTCAGCCACGAGGAAGAACAGCAATAGAAAAGGCAAGTTTTGGAACACAAATGAGCAAGGAGAGGGAATCACCAACCCATGGCAGGACTTGTTCACTATGTGTCAGCAATCTCTTACTTGGAAGTTGCTTTCTTTGAAGTTGTGGAACTTGTCATCTCACAGTCCAGTTTCAACCATCAAGAAGCTATTCACATTAGTCTCCATTTTTTTCTGTTTATATTCTACCTCATGACTCCACTCCGTGCCTCAACAATTCTGACCCTCTCCCTGGCCTCACCACCCACACATTTCAAGTACCTCTTGACTGCTAACTTCTCAGTGACTCACTGCCACATCATCTTATTCACTGTATGTTCAGCTATTTCACCTCAAGGCACCATCATCACATAAAAATATTTTATAGAACTCCACCAGGGCTGCTTTAAAAATAGCAGGGGTAACTGACAGTTTTAGGTTCCTCCAGCAAGATTAGAGTCATGCCATCTTAACTAAACTGTCAGGGTTGAAGGAGCAGGGTTGCTGTAGTTGTCTGTCTTATGAAGGTTCACAGGCCTTTACCTCTTCTCCAACCTCTGCACCTTCCTCATCCTCTTTGGTATTTGTCTGAGCCTTCTGCAAAAGTCTGGGCCCTGCCAAGCCGATAACCAGGGCTCCAATTGGAGCAGTGATCAAGATAGCCAAGAAAGCTACCGTCAGTACATCCATTCCATACTTTTCCAGTTGCTCATCTTGATGTCGTCTTGCTGTATCCAGGGCAAGAGAACCTATTGCAGCCTGCAGGGAAGAAATCATTGCTGAGATGGAGCAAGTAATCTTAGCACTGAATGAGGAAAATAGGGAACCTATCATTAGTCAACATTTCACATAAATTTGACATTTTTAGTACATTCAACCCATTTGTTTCTAGGCTGTACATAGAAAAGTAAACATTATATTACACTTATGAGAACAATTTTCACTTGTCTATGCTTGAAATTTCCTAAGCTAATGAGTTTATCTGTGTGGTTTCCTCCTGTGAAGAACATTGCTTAGCTGCCATTTTATCCACATTTCTGGAGAATGTGTGATTAATGAAATAGGTCAGTATATTGTGTATTGCAGGCTATTAAAATGCCACACTTGGAGAATGTATCCTGACAATAGTCAACTAGTGGCAGCTTCAGAAAATTTAATTCACTGATCATGTAAGAAACCTTACCTGTTTTGATTATTAACTTTTGTTTTCAAGTAATCATTCTATTGAGGCAAAGTCTAAATGACTTGACAATCACTAAAATAAAGGAGCAGGAATGTAGCCAGCCTGAGCCATCTCTATTAACATGGCTCTCAGACTACTCCTTACCAAAATAATCCCAAACTAAAACCCATTCTGAGTCCTGATGTGACTGTCCTTGCAGACACTTCATGTGTAAGAGGGAAATGCTTTTACCTTTGAGAGTTCTCAGAATCTGTATGTGAAGGCACAATAACCAGCAATGGCTGAGAAATGGTTAGATTTCCTGTGATATATGAACAAATCATTCTCATTATTAAGAGTAAACCTATGACGCAAAAAAACCACCTGCACATAGAAGGTTCTCCACACACTTTTCAAGCAGTTAAGAGTGTTTTAAAGTATGAATGGTCAAAATACTACACTCAGCTGTCGTTGAGCCTGAGCCTTTCCCTGCTTACTGCTGTGCTAGTTACAGGGAGCTTTGCTAAACAAAGTACATTTAGCCTGGAATGAAAGTGATGTTGGATTGTTTACCTGGACAGTGGCTTTGGGAATCCATGCCAGTGAGACAAATACCTTCTCCTTGAAATTAAATCCAGCAAAAGATACCATCAGGAACGTTGCTACAATTCGCACAACTAGGGCAATGCCTAATATAGCAACACAGAGCCCTACAACAGACAAACACTTCTCAGTACTTTTGTGCTTAGGTGCTTCTGGTTTTTTAATTTTTTTGGGGTCAGCCATAGTCTGTTTTGTTTTAGATTTCTTTATAGAGATTCTTTCAAAGCCAGTAATGAAAGCTGGATAATTTGTGAATGAACTTACCAACAGTTTCAGGCCTAAGAGATGTAACAGATACTTCTGCTCCAATTAAACCAAAAAGAAAAGGTTCAAAGATTTTCCATGCAACTGCCACAATTTTTTCTATTTCCCTCTGCAATAAAAACAAAACTAATCTGTAAATTCACAAAAAGATGGCCAAGCAGACACAACAGTTAAGTAATCATAGGACGAAGTGAAAATGTTTCATAAAGACTGTCCAAAATTGCTCCTTTTTCTTTGACCTAATACTGTAACATTCAAAATCAGTTGCAGACCTTTTGAAGGTCAGACTGCATCTAGCTGTCCTAGTAAATAAATGTTTGATGTCTTGAGAGGAGAAATAAAAACCACTGATGTTTGAACAGCAACAGAGCAGTTTGCAGACAAGAGGAAAATAAAGCATTGCTGATTTTCAGTATTCAGAAAGATGTAATTTCAACTTCAATTTCAGCTTTGCCATAAAGTTTCTGAGTCTTTGAGAACTGCATGCCTAAACATGCTCTTCCATTTGTAGCTGAGCAGAGTCAGACTCTCCCAAGTTTCAGTCATGACCTAACTGTTCGTGCTGCACTCAGTCAGAGGCCTCTCTCCATGTCAGCAGGGGCAAAGTCAGTCTGAGCAAGTCTGAAATCACGTACCAGGAACAAGTGCTGAACTTTCCACTGGAATATAGTGTAAAAAGGCAAAAACATCTTTTCTCCTCATGTTTGAACTTTACACAATTTTCCTAAAATAACTGCTGCCAGGGTAAACAGGAATCTTCCACTTACATGAAAAGGTACACATAACATATAAAATAGCACTTGTCTTTTAATTAAGTGGGTTCTACAATAGCAAATGAACCTTCAGCTGGAGAGTGTGGAAAATATAAGTGCAGTGCTCTGTCACTTAATAATCAATCCGGGGCCTAGTGTCCCATCCTTGGTATTCTTTTTGGGACTGATCCTGCAACAACTATTGCTCCTCTGTCACTGGAATGGTAGGTTACAGTCATACAAAAACTTATGTAACCTTAAAGAAAATGAGGTGGAAATATATATATATATATGTGT
>VZTT01048983.1:40673-74983 GCA_013400855.1 Buphagus erythrorhynchus
CCCCTCTTTACAGATTTCAGCCTATTTACTGCCCATTTGACTGTTCCAGGAACAGGTTCATGTTCACTGTTCTCTGTAGACAGTGTTTGCCAAGTGCCTTCCACCATGGACAGTGGGAGGCAGTGGCCTTTGAGAAGCTCAGCAGGAAAACCTTGGTAATATACTGAGTACACAGACACCTCTATCTCTGTCTGAGAAAAAAAGAGCTAAGGCATTTGACATCAATATACTTAAGGCCATGAAGCTTCATTCACAGATCAAAAGAATTTAAACTAAGCCTTTATAGACTGCATATACTCTCTTAAGGTCCTTCCTCCTGAAATGGTTTTAAAGCTTTTCAGTAGAGAGCTTGATCAGTTGTGATGTACTTAACTAGTTAAGTCCCAAGAAGAGTTTTTCATCCTTTAAAATTGGACGATCTTAGTTTCTTTTCATTGCTATAACAAACCTTGAGATCTTACTAAAGTCAGGGTCAAGATGGGGATAATAACATGGACTCTGCTATATCTAATCCCCTTTCCTTTTTCTTCCCTATCTCCTACTGAATGTCACAAAGCTATAGCTGTGGAGAGAAACATGTCCTCAAAGCATTAAATGTAGATGGTATCAAGCAAAAGAGGCAGTCAGACATAGCGAGGTACAGAAAGGCAGTGAGGCAGCACCAGTAAGATGAAGTAGGCTAGTACCTAAGAGAAAGTGACTAAAAAGCAGTTTTTTGTATGATTTTTTATACATCATCATTTATTGTGTGCCTTACATCATCATTTACTGTGTGCACCCTGCTCTCTAAGTTATCCAAATTACACTGGCTGGGATTTGGGAAAGATGAGAGAGGATAGTTAATCACTGCTTTTCATTTCACCCCCTCCAAACCACAGGGAACAAATGCTCAGGATATTCAGGCCATGTCCACAACTGGATCTTGGACACCCATTTGTAAATTTTACGACAAAGTGACTGTGTACAGACACTCACAGAGCTGGTAATTAAAGCTTTGGATTGCTACTGTCAAGTGCCTTCACAACTAAGTCTTCATATGGCTTAAGATGTCTAGGAAAAGCAGAGCATTTCTCAATCAGTATGCCACGCTTTGTTTTGGCACACATACTGCTCTACTGACATACATGCTAACTTTCTGGCATGGGAAACGCTAAATGCTTCCAAAACAAATGTAGAATGTGCTGCTGGGTTTGGTGGGGTTCTTTTTTTCTTGTTTGTTCGTTTCTTGAATCTGTGTATCTTCTAATGCTTCACAAATATGCCATTACCACTCCTGACAGAAATTCAAGCCCCCGTCAGGCTGCATATTCACCAGACTTTGGATATGGTATGGTTCTTATGTAAATATTCACCTTTTCATCAGACCATCCCACACCTGCAACAAAAGCTAAGACTAATGTGCAGAGCCCTCCTGATCCAGGGAAGCCAAAGTAGACGCTGCCAAAAACAGCAAACATGGACAGTCCAAGTACAAAATACGATCTCTTCCATGCCAAAGATGCCTGCAGCCAAGGAAAGAGACAAAAAAGTGAATTTCATTCAGAAAATGGGGAAAAAAGTTACTCCTGTTAATTTTTAAAATAAGAACTTGAAAAGAAAACTAAAAATTAATAATTTTGAAGCAATCAAAGCTTTCAAGTGAGACTTGAACTCACTTGAAACTTGAGAATTTTTTTCAGACATTAATTCCTAAGAATACAAATTTTGAACGTGTAAATTTTTTTTCCTCTGCCCATCCAAATTCTTACTGCCACTAGGCTATTTTTATCACAATGAATATGATGCTCTGTTCCACCAGCTCTGCCTCAACTCTGCGATAGCAGGATTTTCTACCTGTGCAGTCAAGTATTACAACAGTTTATCCAAGGAAAGGTGAAATCTTTGCCACCAGATGTTTTTAAGGACAAGTCAAACATTTGCTAGGAATAATTTAGTTTTATCTCACAGCAGACACTTATCTAGCATTGTTCCTCATTTCTATCTAACTGTTTAGCTCTTGCATCACACTTCTTAAATTATTTAATAAGAAAATTTGATGCCACTGAGGGCAATAGATGCTCTGAATACTGACTTTGGTAGTCCAGAGCATATCTACATTCTTCTACAATCTTCTGTTTGTTTAATTACCCCTTGATGGAAAATTCATCTACCACTTTCTATGAATGTAATTTTAATGGAAAGTAGCACATTTAATTAATGCTAATGATATGATCAATCACTTAAAACCTCTAATACATTTGCATTATTAATTTTGAATCTTAGGCCTACTGGATACATCTTAAAGAAGTAAATGTGTCCTGTATCAAGCTAATAAATTATTATTTTACTGTCTGAAATGGGTATCAGACCCTTCCTCCATTTCCATTACCTTCAGGGAGAGAAGGATGGTAAGCTGGATTCCAAACTTCCATCAGGAAGGACTGTGAGATCATACATTATTATTGGTGCAGTAAATAAGTAATCTCCTTTAAAACACATCCTCACTTGATAGGTTTTGCAATCTGGAAGCTGCTAGCACTGCAAAAAGCTTTCCCCAAAACCAGCTTCACAGGAAGCTTGGAAATTAATAATTAAAGAAAATAATCCTTAGCAAAGAATCACTTTGTTGTAATTTTTTTTAAACTTGGTTTTTACCTGGTCATGGCTTGGAAAATATCGAATAAACATTCCCAGAATTCCCCCAGCTGCTATGCCAATAGCAACCTCGAGCACTCCACGGAGCACATTGTACAGAGTAGAACCTATTTTGCAAAAGAAAAACACGTTCAGTAAGCCACACAGAGACCTTCACTCAAACTGTGCTCTACACCTATGATTCCAGGACAGTGTTTGCTTTAAATTACTTGGGGCAAAGGAGTTCAGGAGGGAACCTATGGGCCTGAAGGAACTGGATGGTGCAACTTTCTTCCTCTGAAAGCTCATGCCAAGAAAGTGTGCAAGAGAAGTCAGAGAAAGAGCCAATGTAAGAACACTGCCAAACCCAGTGAAATTTCAAAGCACCATGCTGGGCATGTAGGGCCCAGATTTGGCAGCTAAGACAACAATGAGGGAAAAATGTTCTCTGAAAGTTATTGTGACCCACAACTCAGAGCTGAGAATGTCACACTAACTTTTGAACATGGGTAATTTCCATCTCAGTATTTAAGGCTATATGTGAATTTTATAACGAGATGCCATTAAGTTACAAACCAATCAGCCATAACAGAGCACACATTTTCCAAAATATCACTGTTCTGCATTTCATCATGTATGTATAACCAGCATACCCGAAGAGAAAGCCATGCCAAGGCAAGTGTTGAAGCCTGTGATAGCCAGAATGTCATCGATGCTGCCAGCTGCCATTAGCAAAGTTGGGATGCCTTTCTCCACCCCATATCCCCCAGCTTGTAAAATCAGCATGGAGGGAACCACCACAGCAGGGGAGACTGCACCTAGAACAAAGCTGAAAACACATAGGTTCAGCATCTCAAAAAGAAAGTACTGAACTAAAAAACTTCAAAATGTTCTGATGTTAATTCTTTTGAAGTATAAATAAGTAGACCTTTATGCAAAGTATTTTCCTAACCTTTCCCCTCTAATTACAAGCAGGGATATTTCTATGCAGATCAGCAATCAGCACTTATTTCTGCCCAACTCAGTAACATTAAAAGTAAAGGGCTCCATAGACTGAAACTGGAGTCTCCACTGCAGGCTAGTTATGCTCCCTGATAGATGCCTTGATTGTCCCACTTGGAAACCTGGTCTAGACATGCTTATGACTCAGGAGCCCAGTTCCTTCTCATAAAATTCAGTGTGTGTCAGAGAAGGAGTTCACCGATCTTGTTCTAGTGTATGGGTCTGGCTCAAGTCCACCAATTTACACAGGATTAGAAGGAAAAGGTCTTCTCTTCAAGCATGTTACTCTAGAATATACCATGCCATATCCTTATCCTTGACTTGTGACAGGAAGGCTGTCCTGTCTGTGTGGAAGTTCTGAATTCTGGTATGAAAATTTTCCAAACTGAGGTATAATTTTCTGTCCCTAAAAGGCCCCCTGTGTTGTGGTTCAAGACTCAGGGATTGCACTATCCTTCTTCCTTCTTCAAGTACTCAGGTCACAAACACAGAAGAGTAATGATGCAAGTACTCCTCCACAGCCTGAAAATATGACCTTTAAATTAGCCACAGAGCCAGACATAAATGGTAAGCAAAAGACCACAGGGGCTAAGCACAGCGTCCCAAATGGCACTGAACTGAGGTCTCTGCTTGGCACAGAGAACTAACAACACTTGGATCATTTAGCTGCAGCCTGAAAACCGGCACTTTTGTCATAGAGGAGAAAAGGCAGTACATTACCCCAGTATAAATCCCCATTGCCATGGCAAATGCAGGAACAATAAGGCAAGGACAGCAGCTGTGCCTGTTTCCGAGAGGCAGGGTCCAAAAGCAAGCCGTAAACAGACAGCTTTGAGCTTCTTAAGAGCCTGCAACCATACAGGCACAATAGTGTCAGTACCCTTGGCTTTACAGAGAGGAAAAACACTTACAGTCTGATATGGCTTGTTAAAGAATCCTGTCTGAGCCGCACTATAGGACATGACATGGCCTAAACTAGAGATAAGCCCAAGCTCAAATGGGTATGGATATAAAATTTCACGTGTGGCAGTGAATCTAGATTTGATAGGGTTCCTGAATGTCACAGGAAGGAGTAACAGAAAATTCTCTTTGGCTTCTTGTCATTTGCTGCATCCACAAAATACTTTGCTGTAATCCTAGAAGTTGAATGAGCACCCCCAAAAACTATGCCAAAATCTATGAAAAAATAATGAAAAGCTGTAGAACTACATAAACTTGGCACAAGGAGCCAAGCATCTTTCAGCTGTCTCTCACTTAATATTCAGAAATTAAGCTCCTTTTGGCACAGCAGCTTTTAAAAAATGTTCTCTGAAATGGCGTATTTGCTTCTAACAGCTGTCTTTAATAGTTAGTCACAAACATGAGTCTGCTAGGATGGATGTCTAATTTTGACATGGAATGAAAAAAAAAGAAATAAAAAATCAGTGAGTTCCACTTTTTACCAATCCAGTTTATCCCAGTATAATCAGGGCTGAGAAGAGAAACTGTCTTCTTTGTCTCTGCAGTTTCAATTACATGAGGAACAATTGTAACTGCATCAAAGCACTGCCACACACAGAGTCCAAGTGACAAGTTTTGTTACCACATGGAAGAAAAAGGAGTCAAAAATGAAGATCTCTCAGCAAGAAAAGTTGTCACAAAATAGAAAGAAATGCATTCTCACAGAACTGGGTGTCCAAGCTGTGTCTAGCAACATGCAGTTCATGCTCATACAAGCCTCAATGTCTTGGAAAATAAGATGATGATAATATAGGAAAACAGATATTATTCAATATTGACAAAACCTTATTTTCCTAAATAACTGAAGCATTGGCAACTCTCTAGTTTTTCTTGGTTAAGAAAAATCAGTTTAGATGTTCTAAACTGATGTTCTACCCATACTTAGGTAAAGTTTTATATAAATTCTGAGTGGTTCCTTCAACAGGCAGGGGCCAATATGGTACAGCTGTATTTCAGCCAGCTCATTCTGAATAAGCAAAACCTTGCCTTCATCAACTTATGAAATACCATGTTCCCTAGGATGCAAAGACTATTTTTTTTTCACAGAATTGTTAGGGGCTTCATTGTTGATGAGAATCATTGTTTCAGTAGTGCAGCAGGATTCATCTTTGCAACTAACATATTTGAATTAAAATGGCAATGATTAAAAAAAAAAATTAAAAAAAGTCACACAGGGTTTACACTTTTGTGGTTGGTTGGGTTTTTTGGATTTCTGGCCACACAAAAACATTCTCTTTCAAGGACTGGGGATCCCTTCCATTACTTCAAATTTTCAGTATAAACTAACAGGGAATTTGTCAGGGAGTGTAAACTCTTCCTGACAGACCGTGACAGCGCACACATCCTCAATTTGTTCTGCTCACAAAATTCAGGAAATGAAAATAATCATAAAATCAGTTTCCTTCAGTTTTTTTTCTTTTTTTTGATTGCTTGCCTACTGTACAAATCCAGCGATCAATATTAACATTGTACATATACATGTATATATAATTATACAACAGAAACTATGCTTTCTATAATGATCTAATCTGCAGATACTCCAAGACTGAGCAGTTCAGTATTTCTAATGGAACCAATTATTCAATTCTCTTGGATTGCTGTCCTATAATCTGCCACACACAAAGGGCTGGTGCCATACCTTTGGATCCAGGCCAAGTCCTGCTCGGGTCAAGATAATGGAAAGAGCAATATTCCTCAGTGCTGCAGACCAGCGTAGGTTTATCTGGACAAAGTCACTCATGAACGGGGTATTTCGGATTAGGAAACCAGCAAGTAGCATCCCTTAAGTCAAAACAAATAAGCTCCTTTCAAATTATGTTTTTTATTGCACAAGAAAAGCTTGCATAGCTCTCTTTAAAATAGACACCATATAATTTTTTCATGAGAGAAAAAGAAACAATTTGTATTCCGAATTATTAGCCATGTTTTAACAATGGGACTGAGACATGAGAAGAGATGAACACATATGAAGCAGTGAAAGTGGCCTAAGAACACACAGGTCACCAATGAATAAATCAGCAGGATGCTGATACCCAGCTTTAGTCTGAGTCAGAAAAATTTCTTGTTAGCTTGTTTTAATGCAAAAATAGGAAGATCATCTAATATAGTGTATTTATCTCAGAAGTTGGGAATTGTTAAAAATCCTCTTAGGTGTAAGAAATGCAGGTATCACCGGAACCATAATGCTGCATTCATTAGGAAATGTAATCTAAACCTGCTCATCATGGACTAACTTAAAGCATTTTTAAGTGCTCTGGCAATAAGACTCTTACACAAAGAGGGGACAAAAAAGGGAAGGGAAATCAGAAACTTTGTCTTATCCTCTATTTGAGCTACTTGCAAGATACAACGCTTTACAAATATTAGTAAAACTGTCCTGTCCAATCAGAGACTTCCTGCAAAGCTATCAAAGCCACAGCTCTGGAAGGATATGGAAAAGTACAGGAAAAGTTGACTATAAATATGGATCTACAGAGATTCATTGTGAGTCCTGATGATTCAAAGACACATTTTTGTGGCATAATTTTATATTAGTCATGTTTATAAACGGGAAACTATAAAAAGACAAAAAGTAAACAAATCAGTGTGCTCAGGTTGGTCCAAGCTTGGTGTGAGCCTTGACTGTGAACTTGATTTGTCCTGGGACACTCTAAACTTTCAGACACTGTTTCTACCACCTCCTGGGAAAAAAAAGTGTCATAATTAATCTGTGGCACCTTATGACAGTGATATCAGGATGGCACGGTGATCACACGCTCTTTGCAACACTTGCATGAGGTCCAAGTCACTGGAGCTACCCTGATCTGGAAATCTACTTAACAAGGCAAAAATCTCCACCTCAAAGGATATCTTAACTGATTTGCTCCATGTTTCCTGCTTCAGAAACCTCTCTGCAACATGCACCTAAAATATATTATGCGATTATTTCAGTAGCAATTTCACTCCTTTTTTCCTGAGACAGAGGCTCACAATAAGGTGCTTAAGTGCTCAGCCAGCCACGTTACACTCTACTGGACCTAGCAAAAGTGGGTTTTAGGCATATAAGAGCACAAGGTTTGTATTTTTAATGTAAAAACAGAATATTCACAGACATTGTCTATCTCTTCTTCTGAGTCATAGATTTCTCCAATTTTCCTCAAAGACTGGGGATCAGAACAATGAACTCTCTCCTAAACAACTCAAGAGACATGTGCTGTCATGCTGAAGTTTCTGTTGTCCAGTATTACCTGTCTGACAAGCAGTTTCATGCTCAACTCATAACTTTTGGATTCAGATGTAATTAAAAAACTCCCAAACAAGCAGAATCCAAACGGTCAGAAATACTTTTATTTGTTTAAGAGGGGTGTTTACTCAGAAAGAGCAGACTCCCTGTGTGTGACATTCCAGGTTCATATTGCAGGCATGCATGCCATATGCAAAACCTCCCTCCCTCTCATTTGAATTTCTTTTCTCTGGTGAAATTAAGCAGCACAAGAGCAGAAACGCTGCCTGGACAGAGCTGTGTGTGGAGCTCCTGCATGAGGCACACCACCAGCTGTGCAGGCTGCAGAACCACACCCGGGCACTGCAGGCCCACCCTGCCCAGGAGTTTTACTGTGTGTCAACAGCTTTACTCATTTATACACTAAACATAGCAAGGGGACAGGATACAGCTGGTGAGAAGAACCTGGAGCCTCATTTCTGGCTTCACTGACATCACAGCAGTTCAAAATATTGCACTCATCTAAGCAAGTATAAAACCTTCTCTAGGAAAGAAACCAGAACAGATTTTTAAAATGTCAGAATTAACATTATTTTCATCTCTCATTTCTATTTTGCATTTCTATGTAAAATAAAATAGGATGTTGATGTGAAAAAAATGTTATGATTTAATCAGAATAACTCTCTGCAGAAGAATTATGCCTTGTTGTGAATTTATTTTATCACGTTTCAATTATCTTGAGATAAAGGAAGGAGAAGAAAGAAATCCTTTGGACTACCACTAGTAGGGAATTGCTGTAATGCTTTCTTCGGAAAACATGTGCATTGTGTGAGATACTAAAGAAACAGCTCAGCAATAATTTTGCAAAGAGATTACTATTCTTCTGTAAGATGATGTCTGGATTAAGATTCCTGTTTGTGACAGAAGGGTCTGAAGGACAATTAACTTTGAGTCTGTAGGCATACAGTTCTCAGACCCACAAAGAATTAAGAAGAGAGCCTTAGTTAATTTCATCTGAGCCAGTCTGGGGAATTTTGCACTTTTTCAGAGAGGACCAGAAAAAGTCATTTGGAAAAGCTACAGATTTTGAATGTGACACAGTTTATTTGTTCCCAATCCAAACATGTCTACCATACAGATACTACTTGATGGCTTAAACAACACAAAACATGTAGGAAGAAAAGAAGGAAGGATATCTTACCCAGAAGAGCAGGAAGAGGGGGTAGTGTTTGTATTTTAATGAATCCAAAAATTTTACCTCCGATGACAGCAAAGAAATAAAGAAACAGAATTCCAAAGAGATTTCCACCTGGGAGACACTCAGCCCCAGTTATGGACCAAACCACAGCCCAAACCAGGACCACAAATACAACTGGAACAAAATAAAAAATAATTAATATTTAATCATCTCTCAGAAACAACTTTGCTGTTAGATCACACTTGCTTTGCTATTAAAAGTTAACCATGACTTTTGGAAATTAAATTACTTACCTTAAAAATTAGTTTAATCATAACAATGCAGTTAATCTTTGATGGTCCCTAAACTGATGTTCCGATTTTATAGATGCTAAAATACTTTAATATTGGTAACAGGAACATCACTAAATATCAAAATTAATTTCATGAGCCTTGGTCTGCTGTGAAAAGCACTTCACAGGTTCCAAACTTAAAACAAAGACTTTCACAAACTTATCTTGCATTTGCTTATTTTCCTTCAGCTACTTCAGAACTACAGTGAAATCTACTGCTGAACAGCCTGGCATATCTTCAAGCTGATGAATGCAGCTCCAGTCTAATTTTTAAAAGAATTGAAGCATAATTTTTTGGCTGAATGTGTTTGTGCAACACATTGTTACCCCTGGGAAAAAAATTCTGAAGAGGGTCATGTCTCTGAACATCTGGAGTACAAATACAGCAATAATACAGCAATCAAAGCAGGATAATACAGAAGGGAGAAAAATCCTGAAAAATATTATGAGAACGGTGTGTGGAAATACTATAAAATATGTGAAAACATTATGCTCTTTCAAGGTTCACAAATCTCATCCAATAGTTGTCCGATAAGAACAGGCACACATACATACAAAACAGAAGACTGAAGGAGAAGAAAAAAATGTTTTGAGTAATGTCCTTCATTTTCAGATTGTAGTTTTCTTAATCTTACTTGAGGGTGACAGGTGGCAAAGGTAGACCAGTAGTTTTCCAAACATAAAAGCCTAAGAATTCCAAGTGGCTGTGGAAGCAATCAAAGACACATTAAATGTCTTTTCTTAGGAAAAACCTTAAATAATTGGCTAGCCAGGCATCTCTTTTGGGAGTTTTCAGTTTAGGACAAATTTTAAACAAAACAGGTCAGTTTGCCTTGTAGTGAGGACTCTTGGCTTCACAAGCCTGTGGTATTAAAGACAAACTATCAACACAAAAGTTAGGAGGTCTTCTAATAAAAATAGTTTGCAGTACAAAAACATACCTACCATAGTAAACATATGAGACTGGAGAAACAAAAACTGTACATTCAAACCTTTGTTTAATCTTTTTTTTTTCCCCTCTGGCTAAAACATTCAAACAACACAGCTCTTTCCATTCATTATTTTTTTAAGGACAGTGGACAGATACCATCCCATTCAGAGAAACAAGCACTTCATTTGCCATTTCTCATTTTAATTATCTCTGTCACTCTTACCTACCATTTGTCACTGTTTGGGCCAGTAAACCCTGAGGAGGACAAGCAAATATTTGCCTCCATGTTCTTGCAGGTATTGAAGACCCTGCTGTTGGTTCTGGAGGTTGCTGAGTGCAGTGGTTCAAGAGGGCAGTTTCTTCTGTTTGTGCATTCCCATCAGTACCTCTGGCATCTGCTGTTGGTCCCTGCTGAATGCAAACAAGGAGACTCACTCAGAAGTGGCACTGCATGTATTTGAAGTAGTGTGCAACACCTGAAGTCAGCTGAGATGCACTGGATCCACACTGGCTACAGATGACTACATTAACTAAACAACCACTATAGGAATGTCCAGCTTTGACATTCCTATAGTGGAATGTCAATATATATATAACGACATATTTTAATAATACAGTGACGTATTTTTGGCATTTCTGGCCCTGTGTTTGTTTTTTGCATGGCACAAAGAACTGCATGTGAGAAATCTCAGGACATTTGCCTTTTTATCTGCAACTAACAGGGCTCCTGTCCTAATAGCTATAGCACCTGTGCAGTAACAGTATTTCCATATTTGATGAATAAAAAATAACAGCAGGCCAGGCTCAGCTTGTCTTGTGTACAAAACTTAACATTTATTAATATTTTCTACAATTTGATAAGGTCCTGCTTCCAGACTGGATTTCACAATACAGTTAATGATTAGAATCATTCCAGTGAGATGGTGCTATTACTGTAACTCCTAAATAACTTCTGTTGCAAAGCCTTGAATCAAAATAACAAAACAAAGATGAAAGAAACAGCACAGCTGGCCAGCACAAGCTTTACTCACATGATCCATGCTGGAAGGCTCAGGCTGGTAAGTCAAAGTAGAAATGGAGAAATACTACCCTGGGAGTTATTCCCCTGAAGTTCCTTGAAGCTGTTCTCTTATACTGGTACATCTACTTATCCATATTCATAACCAAAGCACTTTTTGACCATTTTTGGATATCTCTCACTTAATTTTAGCATTATTTTTGACAAGTTAATCATCTGCCTTCCTGTATGATTATTCATGTCAGCATATTGTCATACTGTAGACATGGAATTCTGCTTATAATGTGGTTTGGCCCTTCTCCAGTAATAGTTCCACATTTCTGATTATTTTTCTGGTCTCTTCCCTCTCTCTCTCTATATATATATTTTCCTTACTCAGAGTCATGACTGGAACACAAATCTCGTGAGCTTTCAGCATGGTTTACCCCATGATTCCGTGATCACCATATGCATAAAGTTGTGCCATATAGACATCTATATGAGATAGTCTCAACACTGTATGCTTACTTTTAAGTGCCTTTAAGAATTTTATTATTAAAAAAAGGAAAAAGGAAAAGGAGAGTTCTCTCTGAGTAGAATGATACTTTGAGATCCTAGTTAATTACCTCACTTTGCTCATGCATGGGAATCATGCCGTTTCTCTCACATACTGATGGTTGAGAATCTCCACTGTCATTTACATCTTCCTTTACCATTGTTGCAAACCTAAAGAAAGAAATAAAGGTGAAAAAGTTTAAGAGAAGCAAATAATCACTGTTTTCCAAATGGATGACTTCTCAGTGATGTTGTCTATTCCCCACAGACCAGGTGGAAAAATCCTCAGCCCAATTTCAAGTTCAGTGGTTTTTATGTCCCTCTGTATGCTGTACCTAAGAACAATAGACAGAAACTAACCGAAGAACAGTATTAAGTTTAGAAATTCAAGCACAAAAATCCCAAAACCAATAGCTGAGTTTTAGAATCACAATTATCTGTGCTAATCTCTTCATTCCTTCTTAAAAGTCTGGCTGTAATATATCTTTATCCATTCGTGCCTCCTTTCAGCACATAGTAAAGTTTATTTGCTGTCAGCACCACTTAGCAGGACCATTAGCTCTGAAAGCATAACAGGCCCTGTTTATATGTCAGTGCAAGTGACCATTTAATAAAGGTAGAACCACCATAGTTTCTAAAACACTAAGAGGTTTCTAAAGCTTCAGGAGGGGACATTTCCCCCCTAACTTAAGCCTGACCGATCCAGGTTGATTTTCAGAGGAATTCTAAGAACATGTTTCTGTAGATGCTACTAGTTACAAATACATTGACTGCGTATCTAAGAAAGTGAAAATGCCTGTTTGAATAAAGATCAGGACTTTTCACAGCTTGCACCCTGATTAAACATGGCTCTTTTTTATATCACATGGAGCTACTTCTCAGAGTTGGAAGTAAGATCCAAGTAATTTGTAGATAATTATCATCATATTTGTTCACTCTAACTCGTCCACTTTTTGTCCCATAGATTCTAACTAGAAATATGGCAGTGCACTGTTTTATATGTCAGATATTTTTTGGTGCACATACTGACTGTAGTTTCAGAAGTGTGCGCCATCAAGGGGGGCAGGCACATATCTGGAGACAAGGCTTAATAGTGTTCTCTCTTCCAGCAAAGGCTGGCATATATTCTCCATCAGCTAAATGTCTTTCAAGTCTTTTACATTGCTCTGGCCATAAAAAAACACCACTGAAATTAAGCCAGAACTTCTGAGCCAAGAAATTCCTTCCTTGCTAGATGGTTGGAAGTTAAGTCAGAGCTGATTCTCACAATTATCAAGCCTCAAGTTTAAAATTAAATATTTGGGAATGGCTGATACCATAAAGACAAGGGCCATTCTAACACCTATAAAGTTTGGTTTGAGCTGTTCTGATATCGAACTGGCCTGAGGCATGACCAAGGCACAGAAGAAGACAGAGCCATAGGCAAACACTTTTGGTGTGTTCTAAGTTAATAGTTTTGTTTTTTTCCTCCCTTTTTAAAGGTAAAGTGTTTATTTACTCAATTTTCAGTACATTTCTGCATTTTTAATTAGTACTTCCAGAATCAAATAGGTTTTTTTTAATTATATCAGTGATAGTTTTGGTTTGTTTTTTTTTAAATCCTTTCATGGGGCTGGGAAGCCACAAATGCCAGTCCTCCAAACTGGAATAGAAAGTATCAGCAACTTACCAGTGCCTCCCTCCTTCCCTTCATTGACCACTTTTCCCAGGGTGGATTTCTGTACTTAATTTTGCACTTGGTTTGTGTGCAAGCAAAGGACAGAAGGAAATTGTTCTCCATCCAGCTTTGCATGGGCAACGTCCCAGATCAGTCATGTAGCCCTTGACACAGAATACATTAATACTTCTGAGAAAGGCAAGGCCACCTCGCCACAGCTTCAGCTCCTAAAAGTGCAGCTCACAGCAGCATGTGGAACAGGAAAGATTGACTGAGCAGGGATATCGAATGTTCTGTTTAACAGGAATGGTTTCAGGGAGTGAATGAGGACTCTAATAGTGCTGTGCTTATCTGTTTTGTTGCAGGTCTTCACTCTGTTGGAAGGATCAAGAACCCTCTTTCAGGAACTGTCCTTGGGATCAACGGGACCAAAGTGAGTGGTTAGTGTACTTATGCCAGTGTGAGATGTTACATAGTGATTCGTGTCATTATGAAAATACACCATGGGATCAATATAAACAAGAATATTGAATCCAAAGTAAAGCATGGACATGAGACATGGGAAAATCTAATGATTTCATTATGTTTGTTTAAATCACTTTGCTGTAAATTGTTGGCTTTTTGTTTTTATGTATTTTTTTTATTACTTTGTCACTATAATTATGAATAATAATATAATTATGAATTGTATCCACTTTTTATGTATAAGGAAAGGCGGGCTTGTGTGGACATGAGCAAACTTGCCGCTGCTGTTACCTGCTTGCTAGGGGTGTAACCTGACANCCTGCGTCCCCAGTGTTGCTTGCCCGTTCCTTATCCACGGATTAATAAATTGCCTTATTGATTGACATACCCGATTGTGGTGAGTAAATTTATAACACCAGCATGGGTCTTTTGGAAGTTCACAGGTTTTTGGGTTTTTTTGGGGGAGGGGGGGCTGTTTTGGTTTTTCAATTTCACCTTCTATGCCAACAAAAATCAGTGATTGAGAAATCATTGGGCGAAATTTTTAGCTCAGGGTTAAGGCCTATCCCATGGAAACCAGCCAGGAACAGATCTATTTTAGTACCTCCCTGTAAGATACACTTCTCTCGTTTTGAAAGCAGCAAGGTTTGTATTAGATGGTCTCATTTGAGTTGTTTTTGAGTGGGTAGTGAGGGAGAGCTGAGTGACGGGGCAGCACGTGCATGCCTATGGCATGAGCTCTGTGCCTGGTGACTCCCGGCATCCGGCTTTGCACGCAGAAGGGGCAGAAAGCGATGCCAATGACATACCGCAAACACCACCACAGCAGCTGGCACTCAGAATAAATAACGATCAAAACACCCAAACCATCATTATGCACAAAAAGGCGCTATGTAAGCGCGGGAGCAGCCTCCTGCCCGCCAAGCCCGCTCTCAGTTCCCAGCCCCGCCGCCCCTCCCGCTGCAGGGGCTGGGATGCAAGGAGCCAGGAGATGCAGAGCACTCACCTGGGCACGGCGGGCCCGAGCCAGGGATCCGATCCGCTCCTCGCAGCCTCTGGCCAGCATCTCCCGAGAGCGGAGAGCAGGAGGGAACAGCCCGCTGGAAAGGAGCGGGAATGGCTCCGGCTCCTCCTCCTCCGCTGCTGTTGCTGGAGCAACGGGCCCTCCTCCACAGCCACGGCTTCCCCAGGCCAGCAGCGGCAGCTGGGATGCTCCTGAGGGCCTCCCGCACGCCACCGCGGGAAAGGCGGCAGGAGACGGGCCGTGGTGCGAGCTGTCAGCTTGGTGGGAGCGATGGAGCAGACCCGAGCCCATCCAAGGCTCTGGACACCGCCAGGGCACCCAGGAGGGAGGAAGATTTCGGTGCCTTTGGTAGCCAGCCCCCCATGGCATTCACTGCATGCGGTACCCACGGAAAAGGCTTTCGGTGCTGCCTTTCCCATGGCTGTGGGAAGATGCATGGGGAAGCTACAGGCAATGCTTTAACCCAGACTGCAGCATGGGAGGAGTTGGAGATTTGGTGCAAGGAAAGGCTAAGGAGCTGTTGCTTCATCCTGCTCTGGATGTGCGCAGACAAAATACGCTGGGGCAGGCAGGACAATTAAGAAACCCCCCAACCAGCTAATCCTCAAAACCACCCCAAACACAACTTGCATTTTATGCTGTTCCCATCCCGGCATTTCGACTTCTTCAAGATAAAACAAGTTCATCCACCTCATTTGTAAGTGCACATGAGGTAATGAGACAAACCTTCTCTTTTTCTCAACCCTAAATTTGCAAGCTGCACTGAGTGCATGTGAAAGCAGAGTCAAATGCCACATGTTGCTACTTTGCTCCTAGTATCATCACACAGAACTAAGCTGACTACAAATCCAAGAGAAAATGAAAGCATTCTTTGATCAGATTAAATTTTCCAGAAGGACTCAGAATCAGGGAAGTCTATTCCTCCCTCCCCCACAACAGAAAAGTTTGACCTAGAATCTGAAAGTCAAAAAGCCTCTTTATATTATCACTGGGGTGGAAGGAAAACAAAGAGAATTACCCAGTTCCATTAAAAACAGACCAGGGAATTAGGTCACAAGAGCATTAAGAAGCATTTTCCTTTAATTATTCCTGCAAATCTGCTGAAAAACCTCATGACAGAGGAACACATTTCAGAGTTGCAACTGTTAACACCTCCATGAAAAGCAAGGCTAATAAGGCAAGAGGCAGCAAGCTCTGCTGATTTTTACTTGTCTGGTCCACCAGATTCTTGGCCTACCACTAAAAAAGCCCTTTGTGCCTTTAGTGCAATTTAAAGGCATGTGGAACTTATTTTCTTGCACAAGTGCTTTGACAGGCACTTGTCAAAATGGCATGCAGCCATTTTGTGTATACTGTACACTACAATCTCCTACAATCATTTCTAAGTGAGCTTAGAAACTTAAAGTAAGTAATGATGGTCAATATGCAGTAAGTATAATGAATTTTCTCTCCGATTCTTAATTATATTTTCAGAATATACACTACATGTTCCATGTGTTATTCCAGTGGGGAAATATTGTCTTTTCAAGGTAAGCCTTCTGTACCTACTACAAAAGAAGGACTTTGGCCTTCGTATTAAACTCTGAAATCATACAAACCATGTCCTGCCAGCCTCAATTTTTAATATTTGAATTTATGTCAGTGAACATTTTTGGAGCCATTTTGGATAACTTCTGATTTGTGCCCCAACTTGATCCTGCTTGGCTGCCAAGGTCACTTGATTGAAATACTAGATTCTCTAAAACCCCATAAACAAACTACACAAGGTCAGAATGCTCCAACCATGATTAAAGGTAAATGTTAAACCCATAATGAGCCAAAGAAGTCAATATCCACAATACTTTTCTCATTTGTAAAATTTATATTTACATACAATTATTTTAAAATAAGAGGCCAGATTTTAACTAGATGTGTTTCATTATCTTTGAAATCAAATAATTTATGTTAATGCTTCAGCTGATATTGAAAAGCTTAAACAATAATTTTATAAACATGGCAGTTGTTGTTACAGAAAGACACACACAATATTGTACATTTTTTCTGTGCTTTGATTACTGATGAATCGTATTCAGGAGCATTTAGTCCTCCATCACGTATGTATGTATATAATTTATATGAAGGTATGTATTAAATTACATGGAGTTTCATTTATGAACTCGATAAATGGAGCTATGTTAAAGGTGACCATGTTTATAGGCAGTTAGACACGTAATTCATGTTGGTTTCAAGCAGCATGTCAGCAAAACAAATGCTTTGTGAATTCAGGCTATTCATTGCCTTAGATCTCTGGGTCAGGACCTTCAGAGTATGAGACTTGACAATAATAGGTTTCTATTTCATGAATCAAACCTACCATGTGCTATCACAATAAAAACATCAGCACATACTCATGTAGAAACAGTCCTTTTCAGAGAAATTTTGCCTTGTGCTTTAGTGTGAACTGTGTTGGTACTTGAGAATAAGGCATAGAGCACCAAAGTGTAGCACCTAGCAACAGATTTTATGGAATTTGTCCAATATTAGTACATAATTTTGGAGAGGAATATATTGGCTCCATCTAGAGTGGTAAAATCCACTCCTTTTGCTTTTGTGCCACAAGTGAAGCATATTCATGAAGATCCAACCATGTATTTAAGAATATTCATCTCACATATAGCCTCATCCATACCTGCTAGAATACTGCCCTTACATAGTGGTTCCTGTACATGAAAATCTAATTGTGAGTATTTAATTTCCAAATACCTTGTAATATGGGAATAAAGATAATAGTTAATTCCTTTCACTCAGATTTTGCTTAAAATACAACTCAGATTTTGTAACTTGAATAATATTTTTGGGCTCTTGAAATCTTAAACATTAAACTGCTGTCCTTTCATGCTTTTGGAGTTGCCATAAGTTGAAGCCACATGAAGTATGATTTACTCCAGTGTTTCTCTATTTAAGGAAAAGCTAATCAGTAAGATCAATGTAGAGAGAGATAGCAGCAAATTTGTTTGGAAAGACATCACATGCACGATCTCAGTCTTTGCAAGAAACACCCTCCTTATTTTTTGCCCATCATAGTATGAATTTCCATTTTCAGGTAGAGTCAATCACAAGCTCCATCCTCCGTCGATGATTAGTTCATTACCAGTCACATAGGCAGACTGAAATTACATAAAATAAACAATGATTTCAAGTAATTTTTCATGGCTATTAATTTCAGGGAAACACTTTTCCTTTAAATTAAAAAAATCTGCTTTCTTTTTGTACACCTTTTTTATGTTCCACAAAAATACCTGAGTAAGTAATATAATATCTAAATAGAAACAAATGTAGGAATTAAAGCCTTTTACTTAATTCAAGGAAGTGTGGCAGAAGTATTATTAGAGGCATTAAGATGAGAATGCATCCTGAGAGTACAAATGTACAAAAGCTAGACTTTAGATATCTTACCTGCAGGAATAAATACCTCACACTATGATGTTATTAGGTCTAACCAGATGAGCAGAATCTGACCAGGTCAGCCAATAATTATAATGGGACCTAACTAAAAACTTAGATTATACGGACAGTGAGATAAGCAACTGAGCTGTTGACATTCTTCCCTATGTCAGTGCTGAAACATGCTGAATATATTGAAAAAATTGAATTCTGTTTACACATGATGGAAAACCCTGTGAGCAGAGTGGAAAAAATTCTTAGCATTATGGAAATACTAAAACCAAGATGAAATTGAGAAACAGACTACTGATAGATAGCAACATTAATACTGAACTAAATCCATTGAAGTATTTTGACATGGACATTAGGACTGCTGGACACATCCAGACAAATCCTGTCCAGTTTTTAGTCTCAGTAAATTTATAGCAGCAGAAATAACATTGGTGTGTGCTCATTAGTGGTGGTGGTTTTTGCAGTGGTCATCAAGAGTCTGATGTGTAACAACCACAGTGGGTCTGTTGTTTTCCTTATGCTGGAATGGCAGATTCACCCTGAGCATTAGCTAAAATCTCCAGCAGCTCTAGTAATTTTATCTCCTTAAAACACGATCTAGCCGTGGTGCAAGCTTGGTAAAGCTGATAAGCTCATTTCTCTTCTCATTCACTCTTCATTCAGGATGACCTGGTGTCAGTCAATTTGCTCAGGTGACATGAAACCACCAGGCTATGGCACCAAATACATAATGCCTTGCAATCACTGTCAACATTCAGAATATCTTTTGTATTGCAGGATTAACTCAGAAAAAGAACATAGTTTGGTTTTTGTAATAATCCAGCTCAAAGAGAATATAAATTGTTTCGGAACACATACCCACTCTACTGTGAAGCAGCAAAGTAGCATGGGATTCTGTGACAGGACATTTTATTTTATTAAAATACTTACTTCATCAGAGGCTAAGTACACAAAGAGATGGGCCACTTCTTCAGCAGTAGCCATTCTGCCAGTCTTCTGTCTGGCTAGAAAATCTTTCAATGCCTGGATATACAAGAGAATTTGGTGTATCAAAAATAAAAAAGCAATTATTTTAACCTATTGACATGTACAAAGCGATATTGGAAACAGGCCTCTAGTCATAACTTCCCTTAGTGCACTAAGCAGGGAATTAAAGCTGGGAAAACATAAAATCAACAGGGATGTGAATTTCAGGTTGAAAAAAATTAGGAGACTTTTAGAAAGCACCTAATCTGGTTCCAGAATAAAGCCAACATAAAATCCTTTTTCCTTTGGTGGTAGATATTCCCACGTCCTTCAAACGAGAACTTGCCATTATCTAATAAGGATGGTTAGGCATCCCAAATAACGTTGAAATGCATAGGCCAGAATGCCCTGTCTGTATTGTTTTTGCACTACCTTGTGGCTGACACATGCCACAATAGAAAATGTCCTCTGCTTTTGCACTGGGTACTGTAACCAACACCTGGAGTTGCTTCCAGGGATGAAAGACCCTCTGCATTCACTAAGCAATATTATCTTTCTGAGGCTTCATTTCTGGTCAGTCCTTAAGTCTTCTGTCTCAAGTTCAAGCTGACCACACTTTCAAAGGAGACAGCATTGTTAAGTTATCCACAGTACAATGAAATTGAGGACATTCTTGAATATGAGCAGAAGTGCAGCTATATATTCTTTTTTTAAAGAGAGTTAAACATATCTACTACACATGTGACCAAGCTAATAATTGCTTTCTCACCTGTTCTGGGTTAGGTCGGGCTTGGATTCTTTCCTGTAAAGATGGTGTGTCCACAGTTCCTAAGCAAAATATTAAATTCAGTGTTAAAAATCAACTGCATCAGCAATCACAAAAGTTTATTTGTTTATTTGTTCTATTTCTGTGTCTTAACACCTATGTGTAACTTTGTAATATAATTCAGGAGAAAGACTGCAAAGCTACCAATAAAGCACGGTTTTAAATTTTAGTAGAAGGCAAGAGTTTTGAGAATTAGATTCAATACTTTTCAGATGGTTAAACAATGGTCAGACTGTTAGCTAGCTCTTACCTGCTTCTAACTTCCTAGACTGCATCTTTGAAAACAACCATTCAAATACTGTGTAATGTATGTATAAAGTGCAGATACCAGGTTAATCAGACTAAACATCCAGTTTAACCACGGAATAACAACTTTCCTATATTAAGCCTTTCAAGCACACTCTTTTCTTGTAGACTGCTGGTAACTTTAGCTACCACTGGCAAGTCTGTTCTTTGTTAAAAAAGCCAAACTCAATCTGGCCTTCCAGCATCTGCTCCTAGTTCACAAAATAATGTAAGAACACTTACCAGGACATATGCAGTTGCATCTGATGCCTTGTTCAATGAAATCAGCAGCCACAGCCTTTGTTAGCCCAATAACTGCTGCCTTTGAAGTACTGTAAACACACCTGTTCACAACTCCTAACAGAAGGGCCGTGTTAAGGCAGCACAGAAACATAGTTAAAAAGGAAAAAAAGAAAAAAAAATAAAGAGCCAGAATTGTTCAATATGCACCTGCTTCTAGACTCCAGCATTTCCTATAGCAGCTGTAGCCTCTCCATAAGGGCAGGCAAGCTAAAATGCCAACTGCCAGAATTCTACACAGGTACACACCAGAGGAAAGCACACAATCTTTCAGCAGTGTAAGTCTGGGGACTAGTCTAGAAAATGTAACAAGCAGCAAAGATTTAGGAACAGCAGAAATCCATCTGTTAATCATGATCAGGCTTCTTTTGAAAGCATAGTTAACAGCACTTATGTAATTGTCATTTCTTCACTATAGCTCTGAAGAACATATGTACCGAGATATCACTGGAAGTAATTTCTTTTTAGTTAATAAATACTAGTAAAAAGGATGCTATAAAACATTGAAAAAGCTCAGAGGTAAGGATCTTGGAGTTTCTACAATGTTCCATCTGTGTCCTTGCATTTATGTTTGAGTTGAATGTGTTCACTTCTTTTTCCCCCGATCCCTCCAGAGGATTTAGAAATAGCTTTGAATTTAATATCCTCTAAGTTCAAAGCTGCACAATATTTATATTGCACATTCATCACCTTAAAGATTTCTATAAGGAACTCTAGCAAGCTACTGACCTTTGATACTGGATGCCACAGAAGACATATTTATAATATTTCCGGATTTCTGTTTAAGCATCTGCAAAAAAGTACTTATGTCACTCAAATGCAAACTACTTTTTCATCTGCAGGTTCAGCAAAATAGCCCACAACAGCTCACAGAACAGCCCTACATGCACTTAATACACAGGGCAACAAAGCTTAATTGGCATGGGCAGATGCCATTGTTTGAAGCAGTAAAGCAGAGTCTGAAATTTTCACTCAGTTCCCCTGAGCCAGGTCAGGATTGAAAACTATGCCAGGAAAGGTCTTGTTTACTAGGTCGCCACCT
The DNA here is from genome assembly GCA_013400855.1 of Buphagus erythrorhynchus. NCBI lineage: Eukaryota > Metazoa > Chordata > Aves > Passeriformes > Sturnidae > Buphagus > Buphagus erythrorhynchus. The sequence goes on from VZTT01048983.1 coordinate 62,502, forward strand.
CTCAGTCATTGCCTTCTTGTCATGACAGTAAGTTACACCACACAGACATCTGCTGATACCATCTACCAATGCAGCAACTCACTGATCCCACTCAAACTCTTCTCGTTTTGGAGAAGACTAAAGCATAACACTCTAGCATCTATGAATTGTAGCTAATTTTCTTTAAGTTATGACCTTTTTAGGCATCCTAAAACTTGATATGCCTGAAGTTGGTAAAAAACCCCAAACTTTGAAAATTAAGTTCAATTAAGAAAATACCCATGCCCAAACACACTAAAAACCAAACCAACCAAGTAAAAAGAACTGGAACAAAACTGGAAAGAGTAGTTGTCATCCAGTCATGGTCACAGCTTTTAAATCTGGCCTTTGCATTTACGGGACTGTGAACACCTTATTAAGTCCACAAGTTTTTGTAGACTCAAACCTAGTGATCATGCAAAACCAAGAAGCATCTTCGAGCTGCTACATTCATGGAATTGTTGTGCTCTAATCAGCATGTCAGCATCAGCATCCCTGAATTTCTTCACAAGATAGTCTCCAGAGCTGTATAAAATTCATGCTAATATACATTATTTATTAATATTTTGAAGCAGTTGTAATGTGCAGCTGTGTGCTGTAGTATAATACATTAGCACTGCATTGCAATGGCTCCCTCACAGCCCTGCATAAAGTCTGGAGTATTTTATCCAGTTTACATATGCCAACTTCCCAAATAAATACTCTCTACCATATCTTTCAGATAAACTGTCTACTTGAAATACTATGCAATGCAGGGAATGTTTTACACTACGATCACTGTAATCTAAGGGCTCCCCTATCCAGAGCTGCATGCTTGTATTTTGTATAGCGTCACAGTGGCAACAACTCTTATCTCTCACACTTCAAACAACGCAGCAGAGACTGAAAGTCAAGGGCAGCCAAGCCTTGCCTTTGGAAGGAACGTCTTGATCATTAGATACATGCTGCGAACATTGAGGTTCATCGTGAAGTCCCAGTCTTGCTCCTCACACTCCAGAATGGTTCCATGATGAACAAACCTAGAATGAGTGCATGAAGTGGATTACTGTCTGTGGTTTACACTTTTATGGCCTTTTTTCCACTTCTTTTTTTCTAAGCTTGAAAATGAGGGGATAAGAGCTCTTTTGAAGAATGCAAGCACTATATTTCTTCTGGCAAGTATCAAAGAAACAAAGCAGACTCAGTATGTGCAACAAAATGATTGACAATAGAAGAAATTAAAAAAAAATGTAGAGCACCTAGCAGACTGTCAGCTTTGTTCACTGTTGTGCTAGGAGGGTCAAAGCCATCAGTACAGGGTACACATTGAGTAGGGAAAACATAGGTTCCAGAGCTGTTCTGTCTTGGCCTGGTTTATGTAGCTGTGCACAAAAAGCTCTGTTTTGATGAAAACACATGAAAGTTAGTATTAAGGGTAAAAAACCCATTAAAACATAACAAATAAAATGCATTGAAGTAATAGAAAGTAGTTCTGAAGAACAGGGAAAACTGGAAAAGTAGTAGTAGCAAAGAGAATCCGGTTACCCTGCAATGTTACAGAGGACATCAATCTTTTCAATCTCCTTGGCCAGATTTTCTATCTGCTCCTTTTTGGTGACATCCAGAACCCGTATTTGAATGCCTAGAAAAAACATGGTATTTGTTTCAATATATTTGACTAAGGATTGGCTGATTATTTTTCTGATGTGCTGAGGGTAGCACTTACAATTCAATTCACTCAATGATTAAGTTAGTGCAGCAGTTAATCTGGGACAGCATATCATGCTATTGAAAATTTCAGGAGAGAATTAAAATGATCAACTGTTTTAATTGTTATGCAGCATGGCACAAGCAGATGAGCTAGCTTAATTTACCATCAAAACATTCCAAATAAATTTGAATTTCACTACACTCTCACACAGAAGAATTACAGAACCTATATAATGAACTTTCATACTCATTATCATAGAATAACACTTAGAACTAGTTATATGTGTCTTACAGTGCCATTTCATGCCACATTCTCATATGTAGTTGATGATATTATGAATGAGTTTTATATAAATTAATTAATAAGGAAAAATGATTTTGCATAAATTTTTAAAATCATGAGGGCAGTCACACTGGAACAGGGTCCTGCAGAGATTATTGAGAAAATTCCATCCTTAGAGATGTTCAGAACTTGATTAAACACAGGCCTGAGCAACTTGCTCTAACCAGTGCCACTTTGAGCACTAAATGGAGCTACATGGCCTCCAGAAGTCTCACCCAGCATCCATGAAATACTGTAAAGCTCTCTGTAAAGCATCTGAGTGTTGTCTAACTTCAAGGAGAATTTGATTTGAAATGGATAAAAACCTGGGGTTTTTTTAAATCCAAGTGACAAGCTCCTGAATATCCTTTCTATGCCTTAAGTTAAATGCTAGAGACACTTTTAAAGAGATTTGTGTATTTGACCAGACTACAGGCTGGTGATTAACATCACATTGGAATTACCTCTCCTGGATAAAATTCAAAGACCTCAACATGCCAAGTCTTGATGAATTATAGATTAACTAGTCATATATCTAAAGGACGGAAATGGCTCTGAGTATATGGGAAATTATTTCTTTCCTTGTGAGCATACTAGCAGGGGGAAAAAATATAACATTTTCCCAAAACACCCTCAGAAGGAACCTGAAAAGTCCTCAAGTTCCCAAACAATTACAAAGCTTGTGGCGAACTCCAGGTGGCAGACTGATATTCACACTAAAAGCTGTGCCAGTTGTGGTTTTGTGTATTTTACTGTCAGTCTTTAGTAGGAATTCATTAAATCCACTTTTTTCTCTCAAATCAAGTTAGAAGCATTTTCAGCTGTAAACTATATCAAAGTCTTATTTTTTATTTCAATATTGGAAAAATACTTTTTAATGTAATGTCCCACTTGTGTCACCTGTGATTAGAATCACATCTGTGCAAAACCTGTTCCTTGAAGCATGTTTCTGTGGTGTCAATAGAAAACAATATTCCTGAACATTTGTACAAACTGAATAGGTGTATCTAGTGTTGCTAGAATTAAATTTCTGAAGACATACAGATTCTACAAGACAGTAAGGAATGCATTAAAAAGATAAGCCAAGTATAGACCATAGAAATGCAAAACACTAGGTCTACCTTTTGGGATGTTCTCTTGATCAGAGAAAAGCATTCCATGCCTTCCAGAGTGATGCACTTGATAATTAGCCTAGCTATGCCAAAAGGTAACTGAAATGGGTGCTATTCTAGCAAACAAACATCAACTTCTGTGACACAAGAAAGTCAGTCATTCCACATGTCTGGAATATTACTCTGATATGCTGATATTGCAATATTTTACATGCTAAACCTCTGCTATTTCACATCACAGAATAAAGCAATGCAAACAACGAAAGAATTAGTCTGGATATTTTCCTTTTTTTCTGTCTTTTTCAAGCTGTCCTATTCTCAAAATATATCTCAGACAGTCTACACAAAACTTGTAAGAGCTGAACTAATGCCTGCCGTAGGGCCATTTACCTGGATATTTCCCCAGTTCTTGCAGTTTAGACTCATTGATGTCTGTAGCAATGACTTTGGCTCCTTCTTTAGAAAAAGCCTGGAGAATATAAGAGAAGCAGTTTATTTTTAGATATTCCAGATTGTACCAGAAATAAAATCTGTTTTCTTTTCAGGTGCTTTCGGCAGCTGATCTCTCAGTTTTCATTCTGGGCATATCAGGGCACACAACTATGTAACTGTCTTATAAGACAGATGTAAGGTGTTTTCCCTAAAGGAAGGAATCCATAAATGTATAAGAACAGTAACTAGACTAAAATAATGGATATTATTATTGTCCTTATTAGCTGCACTAGTAAGCAATAAGGCTAGAATTGTCTGTATTGTTAGATTTAAATGAAGTTATGAGAAATATGACAGCTAAAGGCAGAAGTCATAAACCAGGATTTTTTTGAACAAAATCCTTTGTATCCAAATCACTGGAATAGAACAATATTAAAAGCAGCATGACTTTTGATATTTAACCAGAGACATTGCTTCATTCTTGGCATTCTCCTCAAAAGCCTCTGTCTTTTTATTGTGATTACTGATAAATCAACAGCTAACAAAGTAAAGTCTGTCAAAAGTATTCTGACATCTTGGACTGTAGCCCCTAATCTTCAAAGTAAGTGTTCCAAGGGCAGCTTAAGAGGATAGTGACATTAAACATACCAGCCTTCCATGGCTTGTTGGGTATTTACAAAGTGAAGCCATCAGGAAGATTACCTGCTCCTTGGACTGTGTGATTTATGTAAGAGCCAACATCAGCAGTCTTCTGTGTTCTCAATCACATGCATGAGAAACTAACCAGTTTGGCAAAAATGGTACAGGAGCTTTTCCTGAGTTGTTGATTACATTACAGAGATAACAAGAAATCTGGGTTTTTTATTTGCCATGGAAAAGGGAAGTAGCAGGAGAAGAATTGGTCAAAAGGAGTTACAAGCTAACTGGAAAGTTAATACGTACCTTGAATTCTGTTTAACAGTAATCAAACAAAATTTGTAAAGGGTTTCTTACAGGTGCTCATTGTGAACAGTGTGCTAGTATTGTGTTAACTTGGTCATGTTGATCATGAATATAGGTAAAATACCTTGGCTTTACTGTAGGGGATCCTCACAGTACCCAGCCTTTGATCAGGAAATATTCCCTCTGTCATTGTTGTCTCCCAGAACAAAGCAATAGAGATATTGGATAACAGGTACAGAGACTACCACATATTGTTAGAAAAGCAGTTGAAGCTGTCCTCAAATCTTGCTCTTATCCTTATCTAACATCTCCACTCAGAGTTGAAGATTTTCATAAATTGAAATGGCACAAAGCCTGCATGATACAGCACAGTGGCTACATTATTCCCTGATTTTTTCACTGTGTAGTTCTGGCCTCATCTATGGTTTATTAATTCAAGAATTGGTTTGGTGTCATTGGACAAGGTAAAATGAGAGACCTTGCATAGGCACAGGAGAACAAGCATTTTCCAACTTACAATAGCAGCTGCTCGGCCAATGCCCTGTGCTGCCGCAGACAACAGGATGATCTTCCCATCCAGCCGCCCCATGGTGCTGACCTGTGCAGGCACGGGATGGCACAGAAATGTAACAAAGATAAGCCAACACCACCCCCAGGAATCAGATGCAAATACATTCCCAAAACTAGACATGATCCAGAGTGTACCTTTGCCATCACAGTTGTCCTGTTTGGCTGCTGTGTGACCCTCAGTTATCCAGGGCTCTGAGAAGTAGGGCTGCCCCCCACATTTTTTTTTTTCTAGTTATAAAGGACCTCAAGAAGTCAAAAGGCATTTGAGCTCAGAAGTTAAGCTTCATTATAAGAGAAATTAGATTTTTCTTAAACGGGGGGAAAAACCCCAGGATGAAACAGCAGTACAATAGTTCATAATCTAGTGTTTCCACTGTCCATGGTATTCTTGGAAAGCAGGTGTGTCTTCTGTTGCACTACAAACTTTTCAATATCCTAGACTGCAATATGTTCCACACAATGCCCTAGCCTTGGTATCTGCCCTCAGTTGTCTTAGGAATCTTCCAGCACAGCAGGTTCCCAGCCCCAGTGAAGCAGGAAGGCGTGTGGAGAATGAAGCTGCCAGTCTTGCCTCTTGTTCCCTGTTCTCAGGGAACACTGACCATGCTTGGGTCAGTAGGGAACCTCTAGGAGCTGCTAGCTTAGTCTGGATCGAGCAGCCAAAAGGCAAAATACAGCCCTGTTCAAATGCTGTGTTAGGTTTAACCAAATATAGCATGCAAAAACGCAGACAAACAAGTAAAACCAAATGCCAAGTCTCAAAGAAGTTCCTAAAAAGTGGGATCACTGTGTTCCAGTCACAGTTTGGTATCTGGTGTTTGTTAATTGGGTTCCCCATAAGCAAAACTCCTGCATTTTCATAATCCTCTGAGCAACTTTGTCTATGTAGATACCAATGTGGAAAGCCATCATAAGAACACAGTCTTTAAATATACACATAAATCCAACACACCAAGTACTTCACTGGGAAATTAGGATAAAGGTACCATAATCTTCCCTATGTTAGCAGCCAATGCTGTCCTCTAGAGATGCTCAAATCCATGCTGTGACTCAGATTACTGAGTCAAATTTAGTGTCCTACTTTTTGAATCAATTACTTATTTCTCTTATTTTGATCAGAAATTCTGTTTTGTTACATGCTTTTCCTGACAAAATTTGCAGCAAAACTGTTTTCCTGAAGGTTACAGACTCAACAAATTAAGACTTCTGAAGCAATGTAATGGAGAAATTATTTCCAAAACCCACCTGGATCAGTTTAAGTACTTCCCCAAATCACCTTAACACGTGGGAAGCAAAATGCATTATGAATACAGTTTTCAATCTAACAACCAAGTTTTATGAACATTTGCCACATCAATTCTATGAAGCATTTACAAATAAATGTTAATATAGTCACTCACCAAGAGATCTCAAACAGCTTTGTTATATTTACTGACCCTTGTACAAAAGGAAGTAGATCTAGAGTTTTTTTTTTTGTACTGTGCTTGTTGGGATTTGTAGTCCAACTGCTAAGTTTCTGCTAAGTTTCTCTACACCAATGTAATTTCCTGTTGAAACATTGAGATGCTGCCATCTAGTGAAACTCGGGATTCAAAAAAAGTGCGATTTTCCTCCTGCACAGGAAAGGACACACAGGTATCATCAGCGTTAGCTGACTCTCTTACAATGGGAATTTAAGAGGTCAACAGGATTCCCACCAAAAGGCCACAAACATGTTCTTCCAAGCAATGTCTTTTTGCAATATAAACTGTCAAATTCCAAACCAGGACAAAACTTACGTGATTTTGTTGTTGTTAAACTGGTGATTTACCAGCTTATCTTTTGTTCCTAGTGGTTTAACTTGCATATGTTAAAGCAGAATTAATATAATTAAACTGAAAAATTCTACGACAAACTAATTTAGCTATAAGCTCACACCAGACTTAAAGCTACCTGATAGTATTATTAAGGAATTTGGTGTCCTGCCTAAACTTCTGTTAGTTTGTTCTCAGCAAAGCCACTTCTGTGGATAAACTGGGACACACATACACAAAAGTTCAGTTTATCCTGTCTTTCTGCTAAAACTATGATACTTTTAAGGCTTTCAAGATCAGCTCTCTGGTAAACAAAATCTTTAATGACCTAATTTGCTAAAAGCACCTATCCTTCTGCCCCCTAAGCTTTTGCCACTTGAATTGAGCTACAGACCTGTTGCAATAAGTTTTTGCTTTTTTTAGTTCAATCACCAGAAAAATCATAAAATCTAATTGTTCCAAGCAAGTAATAATTAACAAAAAAAACCAAAAAAAACCCCAAAAAAACCCCAAACCACTGGAAATAGTATATGGAAGAGGTAGATCCATATATACACCACCTTTCCTGATTCTGAAAAAAAAAAAAGTCAGTCTAATTCATCTAGAACACCAAAATGCTGGAAGCCAAAGGAAATCTCATTATAGTGGGAAATAAAAAAAGTAACAAACCAAACCAAACAAAAAACAACCTAAAACAAACCCAGAAAACTTCCAACCAACCTAAAACAAAAAACAAAAAAACTCCCAAACAAACAAACAAACAAAAAACAAACAAAAGAAACCAAACAAACAAAAAAACAAACCCCCCCCCAAAAAAAACCCCAACAAAAAAACCCCAATAAAACCCAAAACAAACAAACAAAAAACCCCCTCAAGACAAAAAAAACCACCACAAACACACCAGCACTTTGCATTTACTCCTGTCAGAAAATAAATACCTGTGGCTGTGGTCAGAAAGAAGACATTGCAGTGCCCAACTCTGTAATGGTATTTAGGACTTGTATATTTGTGGCTTGTCATGCCTTTAAAAGCTTCCCAAAACACATTCAAGGCCAGAGATTGAGATAAATCCTTGCAACTTCTTAGTAGGTACAGTAGTTGGCAGTTTTCAGCCATTCAAAGTAAATAAAGGTTGGTTCTTTATTAAAGAAGTACCTCCATCAGGTGAATAATCCTTGTGTGACTCCCCCAATTCCAGTAACTGCTGAATGCTCAGGAACATGTCAGTGTAGCTATTTGCTTGTCAGTTTGGGTGACCCAAACAGGACCTAGCATCACTGAGACATTTATTCCTATAAAATAAGGATGGTGCTTTTGGTGCAGGTATCTTTCTTAGGTATGACTTCTCATCTCGTGATGATGATTTCATCCTTAATGGAGTTGATCTCAGGTTCTGAGTGCCCAATTCCAGTTTAGTTGGCAGGGGAGGGCATGGAGGGGAGGAAAGGGAGGAGGATCTATGTTTTAGACTTCAACCATTTTCTGACAGACTCAAAGAATTTAATAAAACTCTAACAACAGTAAACTTCTGCACAAGTAATTGGTGCAGAAGGTTATAGAGGACGGAGACAAGAAGGATAATTATGATGAAAGCGATGAAATCAGTACAAAAGATAGTGATTTGGTAACAGACAATATTGTAATCAGCATCCTTGGATCACAGCACAAGTGAACAGCAAAACCATTTTTACATATTTAACACATTAAATTTTATTGTTAAGTGAAAATTTCTTATATAAAAGATACAAAATGTAGGTCTCACAATACAGATAAGTAGTTTAATAAAAGAGCCCATCTTGCCCCAATGATCTGGTTTGTTTTCCCTTCACTAGGGAAGCAGAAGAGTGTTGTCCGTTGCTTACTATTAAAAAAAACCCAATACACAACTTTAGACAGGTATATTGAAAAATGATGCAAAATTCAAAGTTACTCACAGTACCATAATTGGCTGAGCTGCAGAAACTTTTAAGGATTTTAAGAGGAACCCTTGATTGTGTACTGTACAAACAGAAGATCAGTAACTTCGGTTGCAGTGTCCAAAGAGGTCAAGATTGTGGTGAAAATGCAGTTTCTGTTGGCTTAAAGAAAGCATGGTATAAAAGCACACGCTAAGAAACAAAAGAATATTTCTTGCCAAGTTAACAGCACTCTGAAGATATAAATATCAACACCCCAGAAAAGGGCTGTTTTAGGAATGACAGAATGAAAAGTTTGAGACTGAGAAGTTTCACAGTAGATTAGTTTTTGATCCATTCCTTTTTCCATTATTTTCCTTCAATACATTAGCTCCTCTTTGCCATCAAAAAACATCAAAACACCAAAGTAGAATATCAGCAGATTAGCAGGCTGTGGGACAACATCTGGTTTTCATTTTTGTCCTCCTGTTCCAGCTTTCCGAGTTGTCAGAAACAGAAACTCCAAGAGAGTAAAGATGGAAGAGGCTGATGGTTTTCGATCTCAAGCAATTTTCTTTTGTATATGCAGATCCTGGCTGTAGCTACTGTAAGGGCAGCTTATGACAGAGCATCTTTACTGGGTGCTACAATCAGGGGCTTTATCTTTGTCTGAAGTCCCAAACAAGTGCTTAAGATGCTCTTCTGTGGACTCTGTGCCTGCAGGTTGTGTATCTGTACAGAAGACAAGAACATTAAAGCCTTTCTCAGTTAGACAAGCAGCAAGAATACTGTGATTTAATCTTGATTAGTGTTTTGTACATCAGCTATGAAAGCTTCCCTCTGAGGAGCTTTATGTTGTGAGGAAAGCTGTGCTATTACCAAGTTGGCCATCACAAAGCTAGCAATGAGTCATGTTCTTTCTGGAAGTCTGCTACTAATACCTCAAAAACTGGCTACTCTTCAATATGTCTGCTGGGGCCTTCTGAAAGCTGTGAGAAGCATGAGGGCAGAAGTCACTAAAAGTGAGCAGGACAGATATAAGAAATCTGAAGTGAGGCTGAGGAACAGAAGCTATCATCAAAACAGCTACTATTGCAGCTGGAGCCAGGCAGAGTAGCAGATGCAACAACAAAGACGAAAGTCTACCATCTTGAAAAACTTCAGAAAAAGGTTAACCAGCAGTTAACTTTATATAGTTTTACGAGAAACCTGTGCTAAACCAATGTAAAGTTAAAAAGCAAAACATTTTAGAGCACCAGCTATGTAATAACATTTCGCTGATTCACTTTTAAAAGTAACTCATCAACACTTCCACTGCAGAAAAGGAAAAAAACTTTGTATGTTTTTCAGCAGGTGAGGGATTCATTTTGGTATTTTGATTCTGTAGAGCATACAGAAGCCTCATAGCTCAGATGGTCAGCTTTTCAAGAGTCAGATGACAAACCATTCAGGGAAACTGTTATCATGCAAGTTTCAGATCTCAGGCCATCCCTTACATTTTGCGTCTTCAAATCTTATAGGACACTACCACTGTACTACGTACCTGTTAGCACACCCAAGTTGGAATTATCAAAGAAATTTGTTGGACGAGTCAGAGGCAGAGGCTTTGGTAGGTCCTGAGTCACTATTTCCTGAGAAGCAGATTCCTTGGAGGGTGAAGGCATTTGCTCTTTAAAGAAATATGACACTGCCTTCTTAGGAGACTTTGGTATTGTCTCTCGAGTAGTTTCTCTTGAGGATCGTTCTCTCCATTTTAGTGCCCTTTCTTTCCATTTCCTAAGTTCCTCTTTCAGTTGAAGTTCATCACTGCAAAGAAAAGTACCCCAGCATTCAATTAAGAAAAATTTAAAGCAGTTTCTTTAAGGAAAAATTCCTGAAGAACAGACAGTTCCTGTATTTTCAGATGACGTATCACAGACACAGCAATACAATAGCTGTGTATCTTGGTTTCAGAGGATTTTTTTTTAAGCTGAAATTCCTTCTGACACACAATTCAAGTGTATCTTCCAGCATTTACAAGATTCTTAAAAAAGCGAGCAATTTAAAGTAAAAAGGCCTTTATGAGCCATAAAACTAGTTTTAAATAAAAGTTTATGATGTGAAATCTAAAATTAATGGTTACTCGCTTCCATGGTCTCCCGGAAAGAAACACTAATGATGTACATAAATATTGATTATGTAAAACAAATGATTTGACACGTTGCTAGTCAGCTGTCCACTTACCTCAGTAGAAGGTCATTTTGTTTCTTCAGCTGCAAGATCTCTTTCTGTAGCTTAGCTTGTTCAGATTTTAGAACAAGTATCTGTGTGCTCTGTACAATACCACTGCCACCACCACAAGTAAGGGGTATTTGGGATTGCTGAGGATCTGCTTCTTTCAGCACTAGAACACAGATTTATACATATGTGTGTGCATTATTTGGAGAGTGCTTAAAACCAAGCCAATACATTTTTAAGCCTATTCTTTCTTGTGATCTTATATGTGAAACCTCACTGGGTTACAAGTGCCATTACAACAGTTACTCTTTTTTCTACACAAAACACACCTCTCAGTATCCACACTGCCAGGGAGATATTAAGAAACATGACAGATTCTTCACTGGGCCATTTAGAGGTAAAATAGTTATTGTTCCAGTTATGTCATAGCTTTGATTAGAACTAGGTATTCGTATGTCAAGGAAAAAGTGGAAACATGAGCTACCACCACTGCAGATTATCCCTCCACAAGGGCAAATGTGGCTGGAGAAAAACACAAGAACTGCTGTGATTCTAATGCAGTTCATATGCAGCTAATGTAAACAATTTTCCATCTCATGTTTCCAGTGAGATGATTCCAATTCTCCTCATACCCTTTGAATACAATTGTGGCCTGCATCTCAATCTGGCCTTCATCCATATAACCTCAAAACTCAATGTTTAACATGAAAGAGTCCCTTCTATTTATCTTGAATTTACCAGTAACATCTTGCTCTTGGTGTGCTTTTCTCAGTTCTTCTTTTAGCTTTGTTAACTGTTGTTCTCGATGTTCTGCAAGGGCTTTATAATTAGCAAGTCTATATGAGGCAGGAAGGGAGGGAAAAAAAATCAGAAAACCTCAGTTTAATAGTTATTACAGTTTCAGATGAATTCCAATGAGCTATCAAATACAAGACACATGCATGTTATATAAGAAAAACTACATTAATCTGGTTGTCAGTTAGATTTTAGGTAAAGTGCACCCAAAAGTTGGACTAATTATTTTTATTGTATCCCTTCTCTCTAGTGAAGTAGAAAGTGCTTTCACTTATTGCTCTCCCCTTGCCTTCTTTTGTCAGAACAGTTATTTAATTTCTGGCTGAACATGGTTGAGAAATTTTGGTGAATGTATAGGGAAGAAGTTTTGTAAGCAACCCAAGGCACATAGAGATTTTACTTTCTCCACCCACCATAAAAACTTAAAACACCTCAAGCTGAATGCTTACTTCTTATGTGGGAAAAATAAAGAGGGAAGTAGAAGTTAAGAATGAAGCAGTTGAGAATTGTAATATAAAATTTGAACTTACTTCACTTCAAAGGAGTTGGATTGTTTCATTCTTTCCAGATCACATTTTACCAATTTTGTTTTGAGATGGTCAATTTCTTCTTTGTACAGCTCAGCACCTTTATCTAATTTTGCCTGAAAAAAAAATATTTAGTACAAATAAGGGCTTTTTACTTAGCAATGAAATAG
>VZTT01048983.1:75071-86284 GCA_013400855.1 Buphagus erythrorhynchus
GGTGGCTCACATTATCAACTAGCACTATAGTAGCAGTTGGTATCCTACTCTGGTGTATTACGTGCATTACGTGCAACTGTATTTTAGCAAGTTTTGCTGACTTCTGTGCAGGTATAAATCTGGGAATTTAAAGTAGTGTGCAAATATATCACATTGAGTAAATAGTTCATGCTTCAGTTTAAAGGTTTTAAAATGTTTTAAATGTTTCCGAAATGCATCACATACAAGCAACACATTTAGTTTCTAGTATTGTAATTTGAGTTCTAAATGTTGCCACTGAAGGTTTGCACTGGTAGAATGTGAAACTGAAATGCTAAACAGGCAAGTGGAGTGTTTTACTCTAGGAATGCCATACAGAACAAATACACTGACTATAGAGAGCTACATTTCACCCACAACTGTTGTCAAGCATTCTTTGTCTTTCATCAGAGGAAAAAGAGAGGAGTGAAGTATTTTGCTCATACCTGAAGACTCTGCTTCTCTGTTAAGGCAGTCCTGAGGCAATTATCCATCTCATTCAGTTTGGCATGCAGTTGGGTGAGCTCACTTGTCTCTGTTCTTATTCGTATCTGTGCTTCTAACTTGCTTATCCTGTCATCTTTCTCTTTGACACTTTCTCCTACTTCATTTATTACATTCTCTAACTTCTGAATTTTTACTTCCATAGCCTATTGAGATACATCAATCAGTCAGTTATGAGCAGTTATGTCAAAAGACAGTAACAGTAATAGCACATAGTCATATTCTTAGCAAGAACTAGCAAAAACCCAAACCACACACAAAAAAAAATCCTACGCTACAGGCTCTATGGCAACTCTTCATGTCCAGGTCACTGTTTTGTGTCACCTTCTAATAGTCTAGAACACTCAAGTCTAAGAAAAGGAAAAAGTGCTTTGGAGAAGGGTAACTGTGACATAAACAGGAGAGAAAATGAGTTCTCAGTTCCTGTGATTAAATAGAGAATTCTTCTCCAGCTTCAATGTCTGACAGTGAATACCATATACTTACAGGAAGCATCAAGAGTATCACCCTATTAAAGTCAATACTTCCAAAGCAAATGAAAATATTTAATATTAATTTCTAAACTGAACAACTATTTGTGTACAGAAATCAGGCAATTAAAATAATCATGTTAAAGGCAAGAGCTCAAAATTCTACTTTGGAAGTAAAAGAACTACTAAAATAAAGTGTACTCTGTATTGTGGTGGCACAGATTTACAGTTGCCATCAATCCTTATTTTCAGTATGGAGTACTCTCCCTCAGAAAGCAAGCATCAAAGAAGTTTTCCTTAGAAACAAGTATTGGTACCTTTTTATCTTGTTCTGCAGCCTTTAATTTATTATGAAGCCTGTAATTTTCTTCTTCTAATGGTAGACTGGCAGAGCCACCAGGGGCCAGTTTTACTTTTAGAGTGTTTAGATCTTGAAGCAACTCTTGATTTTTCTCTTTTCTCTGTTTTAATTCAACATCAGCATTTTTACTATAATTGGCAGTTCTGGCATCCAGCTCTGCAGAAAGTTCAAGGAGTATCTGAAAATGAGTAGCATCATACAGAATAATTTTAAATAATTTTTTAATCTGCTAGAAATATGCCAAGTGAAGAAACAGAAAGTACCTTAGCCTGTATTATTTCCACATTCTTGTTTCAATGCCCCATTTGAAAATGCTTGCTGTCAGAAATGGTATCATTATCACTCAAAAGAACAGTTTCATTTCCAGAAGAGAGGGAGGCAGGAAGGGGCAGAAGAGATGATAGTGTATTGCAGGTTTACCAGTATATCTGCATTAACTCAAAATCTAATATTAGAGGAACAAAGGAACTATATTGGGAAGACTTCTTGAATATCAGCCACAGAAAACCATAATTATTCACGATTTTTTTACTAGAATGTATTCACTGACTAAAGGAAATTAAACCTACACATTGGACTATGCTAGAAACCCACGTTTGACATGTCAGATAAATAAAAACTTTCTCAATTGTCAGGAAATGACAATATTTACTAGATTTTTGTTTGTTAAAAGCTCTGATCCACATTAATATTAGGGTCAGGGAATTCTTCCAAAAACCTTGCCAACACTGCAAAATCCCAAAGAAGTCAAGACTGACTATTGACTCCACAGAATAAACTTTAAAACAGGCTAAACTTAAGATTTAATCAGAAAGATGAAATCTCATGAAATCCTGTTCATGATGCACTAAACCCTGAAAAAACGCTGTCCAGGTTTCCAAAAGAGGCAAGAGGTAAAGCATAAAAAAGGAGTGCAAAATATAACTGAGTTTTAAAAATGGCTACGGTAGTTTTGATAAAGTTTGGCAAGAAAAGCAACATTTTCCAGAATTCAGACTAATAAAACCCCAAATATACATCTCCACACCCCCTCCCATTTATTACCTAGAGAGTCTTTTAGAAAGCCAGTTTCCAAGTTTGGATGCATGAGGAACCTTTAAAAATCTTTTAAGTATTCCTCTGTCTTACAGTTAAAGTAGGAGTAAATGCTGATAATAAATGAATGATAATTGAAGAGCCTTTTTTGTGTTTTGTTTTCAATCCCAGGCATTTGCAGAGTGCTTACACAAAATACATTTCTGATTCTATAACATTTAATTTTACCTTTACTTTAGGAGTCCAGAATTTAAAGACTTGCAAGAGTCTTTCATTATCTTTCTCGAGTTCTTCTTTCAGTTCCTCTGCATCCCAGTGAGTTCCTGAACAAGCTTCCCAGAACTGTATTGTTTCTTTTCTAGCACTTTCTTCCTGCTGTAACTCTGCTTCTATGCAGAGAAGTTCATGTTCAATTTCTGATACATCTTTGAGAATGCTCTTTAAAAAAGAAAAGGGAGTTAAAATTTAAACACTGTTTTGATTGTCACATGTCTAAATACCCCTTCTGTCCTCTCAATTATCAGTATAGCAGGAAGTCCATTTTAGCATCTAATTTTCATACAAAAGGAATTTTGCTAGACTTAAAATTACACCCTATTGGGAAAGCAAGAAGACAATCTACATTCCTGGGGCAGGTGGAAAGGAGAGAAAAAAAGTGCTTATTAGCAAAAGTCTATTCCATTGTTTTAGAACAAATCACCTTGGTATTGCATAGTATGTAAAGGGCAAATAAGTAAATAACATTCCCACTATTTTCTAATCTATTAATCTTATTTTTGGCTGCTTTACAAAGCAAAATCCTCTTATTATAGAGCTAGTGGCATACAAAAATAATTCTATTCCTTCACCCCCCCTTAAGTGAAGTTTTAAGAGATAAACCAAATGCCATTAGATTCCCACCACCACATGACCCCATGCCTTTGGAATGGATCTTTATGTCTATTTTTTTTCCAAATACTACCTCTGCATCTAAGTGGAAACTCTGCAGCCCTTCACTGCTGTTTAACTCTTGAGATGATACTTCATTCTGCTTCAAATTAATCTTCCTGAGACATTGTATCTGGGATTGTAAGTGATCTTGTTTTCTCTTTTCCTCAAGCAATTCCATTTCGTACTTGTGAACAGCTGTGTGATATTCTCTTTTCTTGTTGCAAACAGAACTGAACAGAAGCTGTTGCAGAAGCACAGGATATATCAGTGAGCCTGTTTTAAAATGGTACCCTGCATCCAGCTAAAATACAGCATTTTACACTTCAATCTATTTACTCTCTGAGCCTCTAAATGTCCAGGATAACCAACACATGACTAAGAAAACCAGGTTCATATGTGCATTATAGTAATTGCATGTAAGCCTTTTAGCTGAGACAGCACTTTTCCAGTATGCTATTTTTCGTAGACTCCAAAAAAAGCCAAGAAGTCTAAAAGGCTCCAAAAAAGCCAAGAAGTCTAAAAGGCTCTAGACCACCTTCCACAAATCTAAACTTTGAAAAACAAAGTAAATTGTTCTTTGTTATATTTATTTTCTCTTGGAATTGTGAAAGGTGCAGATGATCTACGAGAATAATATTACCGTGCTGATTTAAAACTTTATTCTAGCAGAGCTTGCTAGTTGGATCTTAAACATCTTTAACCATGAAAGTTAAAAGCCATCTATGGAAAAAACTAAACCTAAAATGGCTGCATTGAGTTATAAAATGAGGCTTTTTGGAATATTAGTTCAACTTCCAAGTTAATGGATAATTATAGACATGACTGCCTCTCAAGAACCTCGCCCCTCTCTCCAGGGCTGTGCATGTTTCCATGCTACAACCAAAAAAAACCCCAGCCCTTAATATTTCATGGTAAGTAAAGAAACAGAAAAAACTTAATCATTTTTTACTGTACTTCTGCATATGTTAACAAGAATTCTTTCCCAACTACCCTTAACCTTTCTGCTGATAACTTTAGTCCAATGGAGAAACTGATTCCAAACTGGGGAAGACCCGCAAGGCTGTAAAATCATCAAACTACTTGGGTAGTTTTGCAGAGTAAGCATGCATCTCCAAACCATCTTGCATGTCTCTTTCCTCCACAGAAAAATACATACTTAGTTATCTATTATTTGATTTATAGAGTACAGAAAGAAAATTTCACTTTCCAAGTAAAATGGATTATTAATGAAATAATTTTGTGTGAAACAGCTGAACTACAGTTAAAAACTAAGTTTGATTTACATAACTAAGTAGTTCCAGTTTTCTAAGATTGTAAAGCAATCATTATTAACTTATTTTCTCCAATGTATGGATTCTCAAAATCCAAAGCTAGAGTATATAAAATCCTAGCTGTTACCATTGAGATTTTATTAAAAAAAAACCCAAAATCCAAATCCAAGCGATATGAAGCATCCATGTGTTCAGCATTTTAAGCTGGTACCTTCAATTTGGTCAATAACTTCTGGAGACGAGTGTTCATTTCCTCATTTTTAGTTTGAAGTGTTTTGACTTGTTTTCTCTGCTCCAATGTAAGCTGAGGCAGTATCACAGCTAGCAGTGCTTTCTGACTATTCAGTTCACTCTTTAGCTTAAGAGACGCTGTAGAGAGACATTCATATCTCTTCCCCATGGTTGGGAATTTCTCAAGAAGTTCCTAAATGCAAGTGAAACAAATTAATGAGTTCACAATAAGGAAAAGTGTGATTAGCTATAAACAGAAACATAAAATACATTACCTGACTCCAGGACTAACCTCTACAGTATGTACTGGTTTTACAAGAGGAAAAGTTGTTATGATTAAGACTTCAGTTTTGACTTGCCACAGGGATATGACAAAAACACAAATCCAGGCACAAATCCAGATAATCTCTTAGTTTTCCAGGAAGTAAATTTACAAGCTCAAATTTGTTTTTAGGGTTTAGGTTGCCTGGCCACATCAAGACTTGTAAATCAGGCATGAAAAAAATTCTTGCCTGTTCGCAAGTTTGCCAGCTGGCCTTCCCCTCAGGATGGATTTCTAGGTTTATCTGCTTCTCCTTTCTTGAAGGAAAGGGCTCATGAAGTGGGTCCTTGCACTCTGCCATGAAAAGGAAGGTGTGAACAAGCAGTGAGCAGGCTCAGTAGCGCTACAGGCTTGAAGATCCAGTAAACTGCAACTCCAGTATCATGTTTAATTATGTCTATGTTACACATTTTAAAATAAGTATAAAACTCCCCTGACATACTCTCTCCATCATTGGTTCTTAGTTGAAAGAACCAAGATTCACCAGTTTTCTTAACTCTTCACCTCACAGTAAAAACTCTGGAACACTGGGAAGAGGGAAAAAAGATCCTATCAGTTACGGAAGTCAGAAGGGGAGAGTGCTCTTAAAAGGGATCCGCTGATGTTAACTTCCTTCATTATGATTTAACTTTATCAGTTGTGCTGGTATTTTGTTTTCCACTGGATTGTGGTTCATAAAGAAAGTTCTATGTTGTTGTTGTAGGGTTTGAGCTCTGCTCTTTGTAGTTTTAGGGTTGTAAGGGTTTATTCTGTTGAGTTGTAGTTTATTTCTTCATTGTAATTCGGTATTGTGGTGTTTTGGGGCTACAGAGCTTTGTTGTTGGTTGTAGTTTAATTTTTCACTGTAATCTCATTTCTTGTTGTTTGGGTGTCAGATGTGATGATGCAGAGAGACGCAGAGTCCCCAGGCAGTGCAAAGGAGAGCCCTTTATTGCAAAACCCAGGCCTTTTTAGGCAGTTAGCTGGTTATCAGTTTACACAGTTTTAAGGCACAAGCAGTCCAAGTCAACCAACCACCATACACCATACCATGGACACGAGGCAGTCACGCAGCACGGATCTCACGTCTCTCTACCCCTGTTCCAGCTGAGTCACTCTCCCATAGTTCCCTTCTACTTAGCCAAAGTAGCCAGCCTGAGCCATGATTTTACAAGGGTAACAAGGCCCTTATTTTATAAGGTTTTACCTATATACAACAATGCACATTGATAAATCCTAGTTTATTTTGGCTTTTGGTAGGTTACTAGTACTTCTCATATCTGTCTGAAAATACAGTCAGGACAGCTAACTAACAAAAGGTCTGAGGAATTCCTAGTTTGAGGGCAGAAGCACTTTAATGAAATTAATTTATTTGACACCAATTTAGTATTTGATGGGGAATAATGGAAGGGAGGATTTGGAGGATTTTAGAAAACCAAAGTGCTTCTGTTTGAAGTTCAACAAGGGGAACTGCTGGGTCACAACACCCCCCATGCAATGCTACAGGCTGAGGGAATAGTGTCTGGAAAGCTTCCCAGCAGGAAAGGACCTGGGGGTGCTGGTCAACAGCTGGCAGAAAGTGAGCCAGCATATGCCCCAGTGGTCAAGAAGGCCAATGGCATCCTAGCTTGTGTCAGGAATGGTGTGGCCAGCAGGACTAGGAAATGGATTGGCACTAGCAAGGCCACTCCTCAAATTCTGTGTTCAGCTCTGAGCACCTCACTACAAGAAGGACACTGAGGGGCTGGAGCGTGTCCAGAGAAGGGCAATGGGGCTGGGGAAGGGTCTGGAGCACAAGTCCTGTGAGGAGCAGCTGAGGGAGCTGGGGGTGTTTAGCCTGGAGAAGAGGCAGCTCAGGGGGCACCGCACTGCTCTACAACTGCCTGACAGGAGGGTGTAGCCAGGTGGGGGTCAGCCTCTTCTCCCTAGTAACATGTGATAAGTTGCACTGGGGGAGGTTTAGACTGGTTATTAGGAAAAATTTCTTGATTGAAAAGGCTGTCAAGTACTGGAACAGGCCCCCCAGGGAAGTGGTGGAATCACCATCCCTGGAGCCACTTCAAAGATGTGTACATCTGGCACTTACGGACACAGGTTAGCAGTGATCATGGCAGTGCTGGTTTAAGGGATGAAATCTATCACCTAAGAGGTCTTTTCCAACCTAAATGATTGTATAATACTACATGGCTAGTTATTTTCATTGGGGTGGCTGGACAGTAATGAAAGCAAGTGAGATGTTCTGTGAACATTAAATGGAACTTCTCAGTTGACACAAGATGTGCAGTCATGGAACAAGAGCAAATCAACTGATCTCATGGTATGCAGCATCTTAGCAAGATATGTGAACCATTCCATACATAATACACAAAAGGCTTATGCTTCATGACAAGTCTAAGTTCCTACGTGCATCCTTAAAACAAGCAGAAAAATAAGCTTACCTTAATCTTTAAGGTTTTTTCTTTCAAGCTGTCACCAGCCACCTGCTCTGCAATATCCAGTGGGTTTACCCGAATGGACATATTATTCAGGTTTCTATGCTTCAGTTGCTCTAAAGCATCTTCCAGTTTTGCCTTTGTTTCAACACACTAAAATAAAAGCACACATATTTAAGTAACGTTCAAGAAGAGAAGTTATGAATAACTCAGGTATGCAAATTGCAACACTCACCATATTAGAATTTCTTTGCAATTCTGTCTTGAATTGGTCCCGCTCAGACCTGACATCCTGAAGAAGTTTTTGTAGCTCATCTTTTTCTCGATTAACTGATGAGATATGTTCTTTAAATTGTAAAGAGTGACTAGTTCTTTCAGCTAATAACTGGTCCTTCTCATATGATACACTATTTAGTGTCTCAGTTAACTGTTGAATCTACAGTGAACAGTGGAGAAAAATGCAAGTCATAATCTGGTGGTCGTGGTCTTTACACACCCTATGAAGTAGTCAAACCAGTTGTGCAAAACACAAAAATGACAAAATTTAATTATTAAAATTCACACTAGCAGAAAGAAAAGTTTAAAAATAATTTTGATGTTCTAATAATATAGAAAAAAATTTACAAGACGAATAGCATGACACCAAAAAAGTCTACAACAGTCAACTTTGGTCTTCTGTAAAGCAAGAAGAATCAAAGGAAAAGGCAATCAACCTATGTCTATATCACAAGAACATTAAAATAAACAGAAGATGAGCATAAAATATGGACAATATAGAAATATTTCTTCTACCTAAGAGTAATATTTGCTAAACAGAAGCAATCCTTAGTTATACTCTTCGATCTACAAAGGAAGAATTTGACAGGTGAAAGCTCAAAAGCAAACATTATGAAAAGAATGAGATGGCAAGAACGAAGTGCAACTTAGAAAAACTGACTGGTATTCAAAAGTGCGAAAAGCACCAAGGATTCAAAACCCAGTTAAGTCCACACTGTCTACACAGGGCCTTTTAAAAAGTTGAGATACCTGTTCAAGTACTGATTATTATATTAAACATGCACACATAGGACAAATTCAAACTCATTCCAATGCTGGTCCAATACAATGGATTACAAGGCCGCGAGAAAATTTGAGGATGTTATAACTAAATATCAGTAAAGAAACTTCGACAAAATCCTTGGCCCAAGTTCGTTTACCAACCATAAAAATGATGAGCTGAGAAACAAAAACTAAATAGTTTGTTCAAATGATTAGCACATCAGTACTAAAACATTAGAATGCAAATATAGTGACGATACACCAAAACTCCTCACCTTGCTTGTTAGGCTGTCCTTCAAAATCTCTGACTGCCTCTGAACCTTTAACAAATGTTCTTCCCTTTCTTTGCAAGTCTCTACCATTTGCTGTAGCTCATCTTTCTCCTTGTTAAGTAAAGTGATTCTCTCAAGCTGCTGACACACCTGCTCATTCATTGCCCTTTCAGTTTGTTCCTTTTCTGCCAGAAGGTTGCCATACCCAGCTGAGACACGAGTCAGGTTTTCAGTGACTTCAGTGAGCTGGAAAAAACAAACCCAAACCAATATTGATACTTATTATCACCTCTTGCATGGGCAAAAATAATTTGATGCTTTGGAGAAAAAACAACCAGTAACATTCTAAGTTCCTAAATTTTCTTGTCCCAGCAATGAGGTTGGCATTGAAGTTGTTATTGGATCATCATTCAGAAGCACTGTTTCTGCATATGGGTTGTTGCAAATGGATTGTTTTAAGGAGACATCTCCAATGGATTCCTGCTATACTAAGTCAAAAAAGATATAACTCTTTTGTTTATAAGCCAATCAGATGTCAGTGTTTCTGTCTCAGCAGTACGCAAAAGTAAACGTGGAAAAACATGCAAGACATTCTAAAGCCATAAAAATGCCTCAATTGCTGCATCCACAGTAGACAGGAGCCATTACTATATGCTAAATTGAAGCCTACAATCCACACTGGCTCCAGACATGAAAACAAAAAGTAGAGAACAAATTCATAATAGTGAAATAAATTAAAGAATGAGCTAAGATGTGCTAAAGTTGCTCAAGGAGCTTCACAATTACACAGCTAGTTTCCATTACTGGACTGTAAAAATTGTTAGGATTGGGCAAATGCACAGAGGTCAAAGTGCATTGTTGATTCCAAATAATATTCAGTCATTCAGCAGAAAGATATATTTAGTTATAAAAAGTGGGTCTGTTCATTACATCTAAGGGAGCCCTACAAACTGAAGATTGCAGTTGACACAGGCTGCCAAACCCTACAGAACTTCTGGTTTTCTTGACAAAACTGCTTCTGACCTTCTGCTGCAGTTCATCTGTTTTTTCCTTCAATGCCTCTTGCATCTTTGAGAGCTGATTTTCTTTCTCTGAAATACTTCCTTTCAGCTCCACAATCGTCTCCTGATGTTGTCCAAGAGATTCACGAGTACATCTCAACTCCTCCTGCATCTCTGAGTTCTTTGAACACAATTAAAGTACATTTAACACCTGAACAACACTTCCAAAATCTAAGACAGAAATCTACTAAATCTCTTCTCCTGCAGGAAGAGGACTAATTTTATTACCTTGCTAATTGTCTCCTGTAGAGTTTCTTTTAGCTGGTCTCTCTCATTCTGGAGATTTTCCAGTTGCATTTTAAAATCATCATCATGATCATCATCATCATCATCTCTTTTTGTCTGGGTACTGACTTCCTGGAACTCATGTGGTTTTGGAATAAAATCTGTACTTTCCATTTTTTCAGATTCCCCTTGATATTCACTGGCCCTTGCTTCCTCCATTTCTTGCAATTTCCTTTGTGCCTGGCTCAGCTCTTCTCTCAGAAGGAATAACTCTTGCTCCATAGATTGTCCTTGAATCTGTGGTATCTGTTTTGTAAGAGGTTCAAGTAAACACATTCAGGAAGTAGCTTTAGGAAAAACTTACCTGACACCTTTGACAGGTTGATTATGTACATCAGAGAGCAACACTACTTTCAGAGATTTGTACATTTTTAGAATATTAAAATTTGACCAAACTCTATATTCAATTTAAGTTTCTTGAAATAAGAGACATGTAAAACAAAACTTGAAGCAAAAACCTCTAAAAGAAGTTATCAGAAGTAGAATTCCACTATCATAATTTAAGCATGGAGCAGAACAGCAGCCACAAAAAAGCACAACAACAACCCTCTCCTGTCTCAAAACTAGACACCATATCTCTATTTCTAGTGTCAGCATTATATAATGCTTGGTAGGGCCAGAAAATTATTTACTTGAAATTTGTCCACAGCCCCTTCAATATTAAAATAAATGCATATACATTACTTTTCTTTTGAAGTTTACATTTTATTTATATATATATATATCCACCCACACACAGAGGTACAATCAGCACATGCGGTTCTAGAAAGTGTTGATTGCGATGTCGCTTTCACTGCCAGGGAAAAAGTCAATTTTACATATACTTGAAAAAAGCAGAACTACCCTTTCCAGATGAGCAAATTTTAGCTTCAGCTTACTTGAATCTAAGAACCACATCCATGTGCAGAACAATGCAGAACACCACCATCCTGTATCAGGTCACTGTTTCACTTACAGAAATCTCTCTCACATTCTGGTACCAGGTGTATGTAGGTGTATGTAGG